>JAECUM010001289.1:0-193758 GCA_016617855.1 Megalonaias nervosa
CCAGTTTCAAGTTTGGAGCAAACAATCTTTTTTTTATTTTTAATACAATCTTATAGTAAGACTGTTTCAGTAGCATCAGAGTCATCCAAGGCGTAAGTGCTACTTGGTTTATCGTCTTTCTGCGCCGCTCGGACTAAGTGATCACATGACTCCATCATGAGGGTCTGAATTGCGTTTCAGTTAGGGTTAAAACTGACGTTTCATAGAGATTTTATTCAGTCATAATTTATTCCTTTGGAGCTCAAAGGTACTTTTGTTGTTGCCTGTTTGACTTGAGTTTTTCTATTTTTTGGAATTAATAATTTATTTTCATTGGAAACCACTAGTGCTCATTAGAATTCTTGGACAAAAACATTTATTGAAAATTATTCGGAATTCTAAAGCCAGATTATTATTCTTGGTGATTCAACAAGGAACTGTTGACACGACAACACAAAACAGATCATAGAAGACGTCATTGCCTGTCATCTTGGAACTTCATCGAGATTTGAACTGTGATTCACTTAGAACTTTTTATTAATAGGACTTATATTTTTTAATTCCTGGATTAATTTTGGATTAGGTTCATAAACAGTAAGTCCTTTCTCTCATTTTTATCTTGTTCCTCCAGGGAACTAAATTATTTGTTAAATTTTACAAAGCTTATTGGCTTCACTCTTTTTCTTGTTACTTTTGTATGAGCCTAGACACGTAGCATATCAATATTTGAAAGCACATTGGCATCATTTGACAAACAATGAAGAACCTTTATGCATTGATACAAGATGATGCCAAGAGCTTATTTAAAGTGTTTATCATTTTAGTAACAGCAGCCATATTTGATGGTGGGCTGGAATCATTTATAGAACTTAAATGAATGATGCTATTTATCAAAGTTGATCAAGTTCTGTTGAACAATATTTGTGAAGTTGTATGAATATTTTCTTTTCTTTGCAATAGAAGTTATCTGATTTTGGATGGGAACTATTTTATAAGACTGAAAGCCATTTATACGTGGGTGTTTTGATCAATATTTTCTAAGCAGTTTTTGAAAACAAATTCTTATAAAGAAATCTCATTTTCGCAATTTGTGTCAATAGCCATATTAGATGGTATATAATTATCATCTTGTAGAAAACTTAAAACTCTTGTGTGCTATTTGGTAAGTCACTTTTTAAAATCTTGATAGCTACTTATGCCAGGATTTTTTTTATGTTGAATTTAGTCAAATTCTGCACCTTGGCTTTTTCGACTATGCTTAAAATGCTTTACTTGTTAGCAAAAGTAGCCATATTTGACTGCAGTTTGGCACCATTTGGTCAAAACTGGATGTTTTTCTTGAATGAGAACTGTGCAAAACTTGACTGAAGTTGGTCCAGCAGTTTTGAGAAACAGAAATATAGAAACTGTTGATGTATGGCACATGAAGCATGACATGATAAATACAGTAGCAGACTCATCTAATCCATCCAAAACAAGACAAGCCAACTAACAATAATGAATCTTTGTCCACATTGCAAGCGAAATCTTATTTTCAAAATCTCCACCTTGCTGAATTTGACTGATACTATTTTCATGCCAAAGCATCAGGCTATCCCCAAAATACAAACAACTAAACTGGATGGATCTGAGTTGATTTGGTGGTAAGTTTAAATAAGTTTAGGCAACATGATCATATTAATTAATATAACATTTTCCTCATAATGCAATTTTAACTAATGTTATTTACAAGTGTTTCTGTGCTTTGGAAGTGTCCAATCATGTATGCATATGTTTGATTGGATGCTAATTGCTGAAGAATAAACTAGCTCAAGCTGGGTGTTTTACATTTTCCCCATGAGACAAACTACCACTTTAAATTCTGGGCCAGATGCTGTTTGTAGTTTCTATCAGAAGCAGCATTCAACCTGATGTACATATTTGCATATTTTCCATTTACTGAATTTCTGCATCTTGCAAATCTAGGAAAGAGTTAATATATATTTCTTTACATTTATTTTATAATTCAATATATATGCCTGGATGACAGAATTCTCCATGAAATTAACATTCTGCATATACAGTTATACATGCTTTTGTCCTCCATCTTACAGAAAACAATGGAACTTCAAAATTAAATAAAATTTACAACTTTCCACCACTACCTTTAAATTCACCATACTAATGGTAGAAATTATGGGAATTGTGAGTGAAATTCAAAATACACATACCTTTGGCTCAGTAGATGCTGCTGCCCCTGGATTCTCATAAGTATATTCACCACAGAAGTCTGTCATTACTTTCTCAGGATTCTCATACACTTCTTCTGGATTTGAACTTTTCCTTTTCAGAGTGGCATTTTTATATATCTCTCCTGAAAGTGAGTTAGGATATATTGTTATTGCATTATGAATGATCATATAAACTAGAGCTATTACTTATTAATGCAATGTAATGGACCTCCTTTCTAAAGGTCACATGCACAAAGGCAGCAGACTTGGGTGAGGATCAAACCTATGACCCTAAATTACATGTCTAATTTTCTATCAACAGAGTTACCATGCCCACATCTGTACGAAATCTCTGCAGAAACAAAAGCAGACATTATACATAACTCCAGAAAATGATGATGAAGCACATTTTCAACAATTCTTGTGCTATGGTCTTGAAGCCCATTAATTCCACATATTTTTTAGGGATAAACAAAACAAAATCTTAAAATACAGGCTGTCACTCCACTTAGATTTTAATTATACTACATCTGAAAATTAATGATATGGAAATTGGTAACACCAATTATTTCATTAGTATAAAGCATTACACCATTTTGTTGAAATCCAGGTACATACACCATATGCATGATAAGGTCAATTGCTGAAAATCCAGCTCGCTATAGATCTCATTTGAGGTGAAACTTAACTGAGACCAAATCATTTTGGTAAAATTATGTTGCAGATAACCAACTCAAAGAAGGCAAATGTTTGAAGAAGGCAACCAGGGGCCAACATTCCTCAAATGATGACACAGAAAGCAATTTAGAAACAGTGTTCCCATTAAGCCAAAACTGCAAGCAAAATCTGTTTGAAATAATTGTCTCCCAAAATTAACCATTTGTGAAAACCAAATATTGGATCACAACATCTTGTAACAACCAGACAGCAGGGCTTCATGGCATGCACATTATGCACAAGGAGGATTATACATGGATGCCTACTGTTTACACGCTTTATTTTCTGACATATTTTCAAACCTGTGGCAGTAGATCCCATGACTGCGGCCTTTTGTTCAGAAGAAGTAGCAATAACAAAATGTTCCACATGGAAACTATGCTGGCCATATCTGATGTGATATCAATACCATTTTCATTTAGGTTAACCTAGACACCATAGGAACTCACTGAGTGAAAATCCCATGTCAACATGACCATACATTCAAGTGGATCAGCACCAAGAGTTTTCATGATGAAATCATGATGGGCATAATTTTGATTGGCATTTCATTTAGGACTAACTAGAGATTATATGAAGGTCCTTTTGATAAAACCATATGATGATAAGAGTAGCAGAAGGCACATCAAAAAGAAGAGATTTAAGATGTCAACTATGGTGGCAACATTGGATGTCTGGGCAGTACCATCTTCATTTAGATTCAACTAGACCTTAAATGAATGTATGCTGAGGTTCATGACAATCCTCAAAGAACTTTTGAAGAAGTTGTTACAACAAACTTGTGGTAATGAATGGATGATGACTGACAACAAGCAGATAGTGTACAGATAATGAGAAGCAGACAACTAATTTCATCTAATTAAGAGTTCTTCAAATAGTTGTGCCTAAATGAGTAACCTGTCATATACTTGCTATCATAGCTTTTATGTACAACAACTAGGTTACATCAAATAAATAACTGGCATACTACTTGGTGATGGAAACTTTGATAAATCTCTGCTCTACAATAATGCATGTGTTATTTTGCCATCTAGAAAACTACTCAAATGGTGAAAGAGGCTAGAAGCTAAATAGATACCTGGGTTGGTCATTATTGAAACGTTAGTGAAGAAGAAAATATTTTGCCAAAATAAAATATGTTCTTCATGCAGTGCTGGGCTTCATATCAGGAGTAGGAAAATGCATGGAGTCGGTGGATGTAAGATGTTATATTCTAAGTATGATGTGAATTTGCAAGGACAACATAAACTTAATTGATGAATTTTGTAGCCATACACTTTATCTAAAATGTGCTCTCTATACAATTTTTCACTTTTTGACCTCAAACAGTGGCCAGATAGGTACTAATAAATGGAAGAACATGTGAAGGCATTATACATTCCAAATATGAAATGAACTGAATTATGGGCTGATAAAAACATCATCATCAAAGATCCAAATGGACACAACTATACCCATGTACACAGAAAACCCATGAATACTACATGCATCTGTCTTGGTATCATAAAGAACTTTTTTTCCAGCTAACTTCAGATATCACTTTGAGGGCTATGCAAACCTATGCAGATTTTATCATTTCTCCTCTTTCTGGGCCATCAAAGTTTCAATTTTTAAAAATCAATCCCATCAAAATGCTCTATACCTGTACATTACATTACATGCCAAGTTATGTTACATCATTTAGGATAGGAGAAATGTACTGGACAATCTAGTACAATAACATTATACTGGCAGGGTACTTGGAGTATGTAGGGGAACTTAGAACCATGCTAACACGAAGATGGTACATTCCTAGTGCATACATCTGAAGCCCCAGATTGCTGCCATTAAGTTTTGACTGTCACATGAATGGGTTTTGAATGTGTAGAACTTGTACTGCAATATATAACCCTTAACGAAAGCTTGTTGAGTAATTTTATCTTTGAATTTATAACTGAAAATAATTTTGCATTAATATCTCAGCTTAACTGTGATTACATATTTGTATTAGTACTTGTTACTGTTATGATACAATTTGAAACTCAACTCAATATCTAAAAAGGTCTGCTTTTAAAATAAAATCAACTGAACAAACAAACCTTTCACAATTTCTTCCTGCTAGCAGCAGAGAGGGTGAACAGACCATTTTGCTGGAGACCTTGTTTACGAAAACTAAAGGTTCCTACAAAGACTGAAAATACAGGGTCAATAATGCTAAACCGAATCCATTAACCGAGCACATTTCATTGTCATGGAGACAGCGTTAACTAAATCTTGTGGGTTAGTTCGTTTTTGTTACTTGTTGTTTGACATGTATTTTCCAGCGTTATGCGACTCTTTTACATCTAGGTCATGTACGCGCGGTCTCACCCTCTCTGCTGCTAAAGTAAAAATAAAAATAAATATAAAAATATTTCTGAATAAAAATAAACAGCAGCGGTGATGATCCGTCTACCATTCCGTGAGGTCCCTTCATTGCCAGTAAAGCCTTTACCATGAGGTCCTATGAGTCTTATCATTGATTTTTTTGATCAATGTGGTACTCTTCATTGGTTAAGGCTTCTCTTATGGCCCACAGGCACTTCATGAGACTTTTTCGTTAAGCGAACATTCTTTCTGAATGTCCTTGTGTGGGGTACCCTTCAGTGAGGTCACAATGTTACGAGCTCACATCACCCTGCTGTTTATTTTAGGGGCGCCAGTGCATAGACCCCCCCCCCCCCAGTGAATCCCTAATGTGCGAAACGAAATAGTAGAAATTCAGAGGGCTGTCTAGGCATATCGATTTCATGTAAATCCCCAAATCAAACCCCGGGGTAAGTGCGAAACGGCACTCACCACGTTGTTCAAAATGGTGGGGGGTACATGAAATCTCGTGGGGTTGGCACCCCAATTATTAAGAAAATGGCATCTTATTCGCCTCCACCGACAACGTCAGTCATAAGAATCGAACTCAAGATCTCTAGTATGAGAGCAAGACGTGCTTACCACTACACTACGAACTTCAGTTACAAATATGTTTCAAAAATAATCATATAGTTACCTAGCAGGAAATTCCTATGCGTGATTAGTATATACTTAACAGATTCTGAATAAAATATAAAATAAATCGCGAAATCTACAACAATCTTACACATTTTTCCATGATTAAAATATACTGCAGTCCCGAGAACCACGTGTTCAGGAATTGAAATGACACGCGTTGGTCAATACTGATGTAGCTTGCAATCTGTGACAGGCGATACGCAGTTATATACGCAGATATATATGACTGCTCTTCATTCACACAGAGATATAATTGTTCCGTGACTGTGTCACGGCTGAGACTTCCATCAATGGAGAAAGTACTATTTTCATAGGTATTTTCTCTAAACACAGATACAATTACTGATTCTACATGTTGTATAACTGCGGTGAACCAATATTACTGTGCAGTCTGTGCAGACGATCTAAGGCAGCTATGTACATGTATATGTCTGCTGTTCATTTGCGCAGTTAAGATACCGGCCCATGATAGATTTATTTATTCCTTGACTATGTCACAGCTGGGCTGGGGAATCGAAGTCAAAGAAGAACATTTGACTTAGAACATAACTGTATAGGTAGGAAACTATTGCTCACAATGGAAAAGAACTATGTCTCTTATATTATTCTTTAACGGTTTCTTTGCATTACAAATAAACACAAAGCAAGAATTCGAGGAATGTATTTTTACCGTTGCAAATATTACTTACCATGTGAACGTAGACGGTTATATATTGGAATATATCAGCTAGGTTGAGTGTGTGCGAGAGAAACAAACAATTAGTTCTTTTCGCTGCGATGAAGGACCGACACCGTTTTTCAGGACTACGACATAGGTTACGCTATACAAGGGAAATAACTGCTTAATTACTCTATCGTTTACCTGACAGAGTTATTTCCTTCATGATATTACCATTTTTCTCTAGTATAGCAAATTTATCTTGTGCTTTGAAGCATCATTTGCTGTTTGTGTTGTACATTTAGAATTGGGGGAGGGGGACATTACTTATCTAAAATTTCTCTGAGTTAAGCGTGGTCGTTTTCACACTACGCTGATAGCATCAAGGACCAAAAATTGTATCGATACTTATGCGATACCTCGACCTAGGATCATGTAAATTTATTGTGATAAATCCGTGTGGTGTAGCTTGTGCTTTTGAAAAGAAATTTTTAAATTTAATCATGTCCAAGTCCCCTGAACACCAAGTTTGATGAATGTTTCGCAGCGTATGATTATCGACTCCATTAAACACAACTAAAATATTACAGTAAACTCTGACCACTTTTGGTATTTGTATATACCGCTGGGTAACATAAATCACGTCTGTGTTTTATGTCTGCCTCTAGAAAATATCCAGGCAGGATTTGATTGTTTGTCCAGCATCACATCATCGTATACTACAAGATTGTTAACAAATCCGTCAAGGTCGTCTATGGATGGGGCTCAATATCGGTAATAAAATCAATAATATTGTCGCCGTTTTCATTAAATGACTTTGCCTTTTCATTAAAATCCTTAAGTACTTCATAACATCTTTGATCATCTACGGATGGAGCTACTAAATATAATTTATCCCACTTGAGCCATCTCATTATCAGATTAAGCAATAATTGTGTTTAGCCTGATCCAGATGGACCTATTATAATTGCTCTAATAGAATTTGGCAATGCTGGATGATGTTTGACTGGCTCTTGTTTTCGTGTCGCTGAGAAGTAAATGATATCCATATAATTAATAATATGAATTTATATTCTGTTCGATGCAGGGCAACCACCCCCACCACTGGATTAACAACAGCAATAACAAAAAATAAAAGGCGTGCACTGACAGGTAAGTGTGAAAAATGTGGTACAAAAAATACAAATTTATTTCGTCTAGCACAAAGACAGGTGGTGATATTGCCGCGTCGTTGGGAAAATTACCAGGGGCTCCGTGGGCAAAGTATCCCGGAGAAAAACATTTACCCAGATACAATTATTGTGGTCCTGGGACTCGACTTGATATCCAACTCGATAACCAAGACCAACCAAAACCTGGAGAGTATCCAATAAATAAGATTGATCAAGTGTGTCATGTTCATGATGTCGCGCATAAAAGCAAGGATTTACAGCAACGAGATATTGCAGATGTGAAATTGATTCATGCGTTAAATTCTATACCTGATAAATCTCTCAGAGAAAATCTTGCTAGTTTTCTAGTGAAATCTGCTATGAAGGGTAAACTAATGCTAGGGGCTGGTAATTAATCAACTGATTTATTATCATAATAATAGAATCGGTTTATTATAGCGCAAGAGGATATTGGAGAGGCAGAGGAGCGATTAGTAAACTTGCTGAAACAGCAAAAGTCTCACGTGCTGTTGCTGCAGCGTGGTTAGCATGACAGGCAATATGGCAAATCTATCTACGTCCACCTAAAAAAATTCAGTACGCGTATTTTGATGTCAGCACTCCCAATGAAGCTCATCAAGCAGATATTTTGTTTTTACCACAAGATACCATTAAAACACGTGGACGTCAATCACGTACATACAAATACGCGTTGACTGTCGTTGACGTTGCAAGTAGATATAAAGAAGCAGAACCATTATCAACTAAAACGGCATCTGAAGTTGCATCTGCGTTTGAACGAATTTATCAATGAGAACATTTGCGATGGACACAGTTGCTACAAGTTGATCCGGGCAAAGAATTTCTTGGTGCAGTATCATCGCTGTTGAAGCAACATAATGTTAAAATCAGACGAGGACACATTACAATTCATCGTGATCAGGCAATCGTTGAACGATTTAATCAAACACTTGCTGAGCGGTTATTTGGATACCAGTATGCGAAGGAAATAATTCAGGTAGATACGAGATCTCGCGAAAGGGTTGCAAGATTACCAAGTGTGATAGCTGCGTTAAATAATGAAATTACTCGTGCAACTTCTATGAATCCCACCGTCGCGATCACAAAAAAATATATACCTGTACAACAACGTGACATTTCAAAACAGCCAGTGTTAGGTAATGTGACTGTAAGATATTTATATGAACCTGGTGAACTTGAAGGGGGTAAAAAAAGAGCAACTGATCCTATCTGGAGTGTGACTACACATAAAAGTTCTAGCGTGGTTAGATCTACGGGTAGACCTGTAATCTACAGACTGGATTCAAATGCTCCTCAGCGTGGATTTGTACGCGAACAATTACAAGTAATTCCTGAAGACACACAATTACCACCGCGTTCACTTTTGTAAACTGGCACCAGGGCGTCCAGCGCCCCGACGTCGATTACATTCAAGACAGGTCAGCATCACATTTTCGCGTGTGTGACCAAGACTACTATTAATTCTATCTACGGTAAATTATCTTGTATTATTATTCGAAATATTCCCACAGCATATCACAGTTACAACTTGCACAATGATTATTCTCTCGTTGTTTTAGTGTTATAACAAATTCAGCATCAATATCAAAGTCGCGATTATTTTTTTTTGTCACATTGTTTATAACCAGATAGTTTTTTTCATATTACGCCAACACCTTCGGTGTCGCTAGAAGTTTATTATTTTCTGTAAAATTCATAATAACCCTGTGTAGCTGAGATATTCTTCTGACTCGAGACACTGGAAGATAAAATAAATTTGACCATTCGATTCTATCATCGACAATCCAAATGTTTGTACCAGTAACAGTTAATCCTTGATACGAATGAATCGTTATAGCGTATCCTAGCTTCCACGGCGATTTATCCATGCTCAACGCGCTCTCAACGACATCAACAACAACCAAAACAATATCATTTAACGAAAGATTTTGTTTCTGGACATTTTCAGTGTCTCGTCCTGGAATCTCAACATCAGTGTTCTGTCGTCGAGTATCCGCTGGGCGATAACACAATGGTACAGGTAGATTTGAAAGTTTTTCTTTATGTAACAAAAATAATTTCTCTTGCAATTCATCACGAGCTATCTTTCTACTTGCAACTATTAAATCATTTGGTCTCCACAAATTCCAAAAATCAGTTATAGCGGTTTCTGGAATTACTTCACGCATTATTTCACATTGTATTCTATCTGGCTGTAGTCTGATTAATCTTTTAAATTCGTTCAGGGTATCATCAATAGCTCTATGATCATCAGTTATCTCCTCATAATGATCCACAAACGTTAATAGCCACTCGTGCGGAGACTGCCCAACGAAAGGTGGTGGTTGACCATGATCGCCGCACATAATCACAGCAGTATTCGCTGTCAGTAACCAATCAAGAAATATTTTTAATGTTTCTAACGATGCCGTACAAATTTCATCCCAGATGATAATCCGGGGTATATATTTTTCACCCATTCGCTCAGGTGTCCACGTATCCCTGCACCATCTGAAGAAACTATGATAAGTTTGAGATTTTACTCCTCGATCATTTATTTCTCTGGCTAGTCTGTGTGTAGGTGTCAGCACAATCATGTCAGCGCAGTACGAAGTACCGTGCCGAAATAATTCAATGGCACGTGTTGTTTTTCCAGAACCTCCAGGCCCATTGAGATAAACGGTTTATGTCTGGCCACAGTATCAAACACAGATGGTGCTGATGATTTTAATATTTGATTGTCATTGCTGTAATATGTCTCCGCGATTTCAATGTATGCAGATTCGGAATAGTCAAGTATATTTTCTTTTTTTATTCTCCATGATCCCCATTCACCATTACCGAGTAGCGGTTTTAGCAAATCTGTATACGCTTTATTTATATAAAATGAATCCGTGGCAACTCTGACCGCGTAACGAGGGAATCTGTTTATCATCGATAATAAATTTATTGAAACGTAAGCGAGCATAGAAGATCTTAAATGAGTGAATTGTGGTGACTCACAATCAGTATAGCTCACGATTGTACCCAATTTAGTTCCGTCTGATAAATAGGCATTACTCCAACTCACAAATGTGTTTTTTTCCGTTGTATCAGCAATTATAAAATCTAGTTCGGCGTCATCCATAATTAATCTTGTACACATTCGTTTATGATCATATGATCCTCCTTGAGTAAATTTACCAATTATTTTCCTACCAAGATCTTTTGCAATTTTATTTTCATAATCAATCATATCATGATTTTCATACGGATTATCATGCGGGGAATATTTCTTTTGCTGTGGTAACCAAACTTGTTTCTGCGGACGATACGATATAATGGATTCTTTTTCGTGCAACGATACTAAAATTCCAGTATCAAGCATATATCGTAATAGTACTATTGGAGCCCAATATTTTTCTGAAAAATGTCTTCCAAACCAAACATAAATAATTGGATGCAGATTTTCCGCAAACTTGAACGACTCTATACAGGCGAATCCAGTTAAGTCAAAATTTGGTAAGAGTCCGTTTATCGCAACTCTGGTCATCTTGTGGGTGGGATGTCCAAATCGCTTAAAGTATTCAGAACATTGTCCGTATCCAAGAAAACTTCCAGGATAACACGCTACCATATCAACCGATATAATATCTTTATGATCGTATTTAGTATTCCACAATCCACCGTGTCGATATTCGATACAACTGTGCTGGATATCTTGAAGAAATTCTAATCGTGTCGGTTTCCATGAATTTTTCTCCTGAGCAGCGTGGGCAGCAACCGATAGAACGGTGAAACAATTATTTAGTAATTGTTCAACCTTGACATCGTCCTTGACTGAGTCAAGAGGGGTATATTTCCGAGTAATATTTTTCATTTCCTCGTGGAGTGATTCTTCACGATAAATTTCGCCGATAGGTCGTACAAACTGATCATAATATACGGATTCTGAACTTCGAAATAACCACACGGATACAGGGTCACTCTTACTAACACCGTTGATAGCGTTGAATATATAATCGCTGTAAAATTTAACTGTTCTATATCGTGGAAATATTGTTACCGCGTACGACCATGCGTGTGCGTCATGATCAATGATCGTTATAGGAGCTCCTCTTGATGTATATTTCGACGCATACAAAATCTCTCCGGTTAGTGTCTTTACTGTTATTGGGAATTTTAATTTCTTTTCTAGTTTAGCAACGTCGCTGATAGATGCTCCGGTTTCTTTAACTGTTTCTGCCCACGTATTTATTTTTTTTACGTCTTAGATCTGTTAAACCATTTCCGCGTACCGCTTTTGAGAAATGTTCGACAATTTGCTCAGCTACGCAATTTAGCCTTGTCAAGGACAATTTCATTGGTTTGAGATCATTAACGCTAGGTTTATCATTTAGCAGATATATCGCATAAACAACTGCAGTTACAGGATATGTTCGTTCATAGTATGTTTATCAATACCAGACAATGTTCCTGGTTTGGATTTTTTATTTAACATAACAGTATTATTTCCAGTGTTCCCTGACTGTGTTAGGCGGACAGGGTCACGTTTATCACGGATAATCCAAGTGTCGTCATCTGTCTGCACAATAAAGTTTATCAGAATAAAATATCTTTGATTATCAAGATAGTTGATAATATTTCTTCCTCCTTCGTCATTCATTCTGACATCGACAACACCGCTGGTGTCGGTAATAATTCTGAATGTTGACCAAGTATGAGCGGCACCATCGTTGCGAAATTCTTTTTTAGCTTCACGGATACGATCAGTTATATCGCTGTTTATCAAAGCTAGATCTTGCATCGAAAAACTAAATTTAGATTTTGGTAGTTTGTCAAGATCGAATCTTGCTCTGGAAGGTTCAATTACGGATAATCTCTCAAATTCCTCCATATTCTAATTAAGGCAAATATATGTTTAATTAGACTTTAATTATACATATAATGATACAAGCAAATAACAAATACAAGTGGTTAATAATAGGATTTTCTTTTCCTTGTAATAAATCCTGCGTAAATAAATTCTGTGGTATTCTCATGCAAAGTTTTCTCAGGGGGAGTCTAGGACCTGAACCGTGTTTACGATGCGGTGTTGGTGTACGAGGAAAAGCTCAGTTGTGTGTACAGTGTGGTGGTAAAAAATACAGAGAGTTAAAACGATATTATGATAAAATATATGATAATGAATCCCCAATAAAAAAACGCTAACGATTATTTGTCTAAATTTTCAAAATAATCATTTAGACAAATATTATTATTATATAAATGAAGCAAAACGAATTTGTGAAACATCCAATAATTAAAAATTATGAAGAGTCTCGTGATGGTGTCATCAGAAACTACAGATTAAAAAAATCAGTCGGCATTGTTGATAATGCTGGTTATTTCAGATTTACTGTTGGAAAAAAGATATCATTCACATAGATTTATGTTTGAATGTTTTCATGGGGTGATCGAAGATGGATTTGTGATCGATCACATTAATTCAGACCCGAAAGATAACTCTTTACGCAACCTGTGGGTTGTTACGCAGAGTCAGAATCTTGCATGTGGAAATGCTGGGAGATGTAAAATGGTTGAAAAGAGGGCTGTTAAATCTGTAAATACAGAGACTGGTGAAGAAAGAGTTTTCCAATTAATGAATGCGGCTGGTAAATATTTTGGTATTCACTCGAGATCAGTACAACGTGTTGCAAATAATATAACTAAATCAGCCTATTCAAAGAAATTCGAACAAAAGATCAAATTTCGGTATACACAATAAACGGAGATAACTCCGTCAAGCAAACGCTTTCTCCGTTAAAGTTATCCTGATTTATAATAATATTTTCCCGCAGTCGTGTCCAGAACGTTATGGTTTAGGTATTTATATTTTTACTTTTATTCAGATATATTTTTATATTAAATAAATACTTATCATATAATGAATCATGAAAATATTAATGCTATTATTGTTGCTATTAAGCAATTGCAACAAGACGGTATAAAAATATCTGACGAACTTGATCCTGAAAAAATTATGCGTTATTTTGAATCATTAAAATTTCGGAAATCCGAAAATAGATGTACGCTACCCTCCGATTATAGATTCATAAAGTTGATCCAACAGGCGATGTTACAATCGCTGGCAGCAATTACAGATACACAGGTGAAATTATTTGTTCCCCTTTCACGGGCCATCGAACAGGTTAGGTCAGAATTATATTACGAATACGAAACAAAAAGACTTGTACACGCTTGTAAAAACAGTTGAGAGATATTATGACGGAGTCATTGGTGAAAGATAGCGACGAATGTGACTCTACTCATGGTGAAAGTGACTGTAGTGACGTTGACACCGAAACCAATAGTGTCACCTGTAATGTTGTAGTGACATAGTCACGGGACTGAGACAAGAAGAATAATTAATTTCTGACCCTGATAAAATCATTGGTAAAAAAAAATATTTTATCCTTAACTAAGTCCTTGACAACTTCAAGGGGACAGATTTTTTGCTTGGTGTTTTTTACGATGACGCTCTATGAGCACGTTCTACGAAGAGATCTATGAACGCACACACAGATTTATATCTAACGTCTCTGACCTAAGGTCCAACAAGTGTCCAGTCTGGTCAGTAAGTTTAAAATGTAACCTTGATAAAAGCGGACTATGACATCTTAAATAAACAACATTGATTGGTTCTGATACAATCAAATACCCTGGTGGTACTTGAGGCGTAAACGAATACAGAATGTATCCTTGCTGGGCTTGATTGGATGTTTCGAAGTCAACTTGATAACTGCCATTGATGACATCACATACTAGATTGACAGCGATCGTTGATGTGATATTAACGATGCCCGGCGAAACATGACGACCTTCATTGTACGGATTATTATTATATCTGAGAATATTTGATGGTGTGGCTATTTTTCTTCCATGATTCGAGAATCTTTGGAAAGTTGCCCTTGACAAAATCAATTAATGATGGTTTTAATTCATCGATTTTATATTTTTTATATTCCTTTTCAATTTGTTCAATCTCGAAATTTATTTTTGGTGAAGGTGTTAAACATTTATCTGTACTTTTGATTGCAACGTGTTCAGTATAATCGACATCAATTAATATTTGCTTCAGATGCTGGACTGATTCTATTATATTCTTTTTTATGTCCTCGTTGTAATTTTGTATCAAATCAATGATTAAATTTTTAACATTGGTAAATATCCAGTTATATTCATCGGCCATTGCTGGTAATGTAATGGCTATGAGATTATGTAAATCCAAACCTACTACTATGTCTACTTTTCCATGAACTATGAAATCAGGAATTTTTTCTTGTCCATCAATAAAAAAAATCTATCAATGGTCCACGGATGATTATTTCGATAATCTGGAATTTTGATGAATTTTTGATCGGTTGTAAGAAATTCGTCTTGGCGTGGTTCAGCGGGCCCAATGTAAACCGGTGGGACTTCGGGCCATCCTAACACTGATCTGATCGAACTTTGATATATATCAACGGCGTAATCCGGCGACAATAGTTCGATGGCAGACAGTGTTGGTTCATGAACAGTAATGGCAATCTTTGATTCTTTTCCTGTAATGGATTTAATTCTGCGTTGGAATTCTTCATTGATCTGTTCTATTTGATAACTGCCCGTTGGAATACTGACAACTTGCCAGTCAGGAGTTCCATCGGGTTTGTTCTTATTTCCATATACTAATGAATTATTCGGCGGAAGACCACCAAATGATTTCGACCTAATATTTGGCCAACTATAATAAACCCGTAATTGCACTAATGCACTTTCTTTTGCTGGTATTGCAGTTGGAAAATTAATACTGAATTCAGGATTTGTTGAACTCGCCGATATCATTGTAGTTCTTACCGGAGCAGTATTGGTGACAATCTGTTGTAATAACTCCTGTGACATAGTCACGGACTCAGCCAGCGACGTTGTCATTATTATGCTATCATTATTCTAAATCCTTGATTTCTTCAATACTTTCGTCAAATACTTCATTGTAGATTTTTACCATCGCGCTGAATTCTTCATCGGATATTTTGCCATCGTTGAACTACGACGAAATCAACCATGATAGTTTGGAATATGCTGTTGTTGCTGTATGTAATTTTATCCACATACTCGTGCAATTTTGTGTTCGTGCATGTATCTATCTTCTTTGAAATATTACTAAAAATACCCGCGATAGTTGTTGCGGATGAAACGATAATCGTTACAACTGCAGGCGCAGTCACTGACGCTGTCAGTGTTGATAATATTACACCGGTTCCAGCAATGAGCGCAGAAACTGAATAGACAACTATGTCAACGACAACCACGCGTCTTCGATAGTTTTTCACTTTTATTGTATAATCGTCAATGATAATTTTTAGTTTAGTTTGCCACGCACATACTTGATTGTGTCTCTATCGCTGAACGTCTATCATTATACTATATTAAATAATTAATTGAGGTGTTTCGGAGATAAATTCCAGACATTACCAGTAAGACGCCTTAGGTTAATTTTTTATCAGATGGTTCCAACATAAACGTTTTATCGGTATCTTTATTTAATATAACAGACACGGTTCCAGAAAAATTATCGGTTGAATGACGCCATGGAAATGTAGTAAATATCCTAAATTTTGCAGAACTAAATACGGACAGTCTATACACACCAGTAACCGTCGCGGTATGTTTGATAGTGTTATCGCTTGCTGTCCATGTTGATGATCCTGATGATACTGTGTATACTATATTGTTAATCTGCGCGTGAGGAATTTTAATCAGATTAGTTTTTTGAACGATATTAGGAATTCCACTGATTATATCGTTGAGTTTCATATTAACGTCGGCGAGTTTAATATCAACGATTGGTGGACTTCCTAAAAATTCATTAGTGGTTATGCTTACGTTTCTGCGAAAATTCATAAACAGTTGTACATGATTAAAAAATTCAGTTCTAAATGCGGTCATTCCATCATTGATCGTCGACAACGAAGTTGTCACCGGAATTTCCTTATCATCGACATATTTCTTCGTTGCAGCGTCGAGATTATCTGTTGGTTCTCAAACGTTGGTAATTTTATTGTTGTTCATGTTAATGACACCGTTCATGATGTCATCGGTTTTTAACACTCGTTCACTTATGCTATCTCGGATCGACGACGGAGTAACAACACTAGGAACAAGTTTACCCTCTTTATCGTATACAGCAATAAGACTTTCTCGCGATAATCGATTACGAATAATAATATCGTTGATTGAAATATTACTCGTCTTCAATTTTCCTTCACGGTTTTGAAATACAACTTCGTTTGGATCAACGTTGTCAAGATTGAGCAGGTCAGATAATTCATCATTTATCTGTTTTGTTACTCACTTGAGTAAATCTTCACCTGGTACTTGTTGGGTTTTAGTTTTAGCTGATCTTCCGTACATATCTACCATAATATTATTAGCGATTATTTAAAACAGAACTCGTATATTCGTGTACAGCCTTATGGGGTGGGTTTTTTTTAATCTTGATACAGCATCAGGTAGTACTGCCAGTGCTTCACAGCCATATATTGGAGGATCAGTTATTTTTTGTGTTGGTAGCGTTGAATACCAGACTGGAATATTTTGAAGTCTGTTAACATATTTTAAAAATTCTTTTGGTGGTGCCAGTCCGTACGAGTCGAAATAAACAATTCCACGTGGATCAAACGCGCAAGCAACCCAATGAGTACCATGGCCAGAGTTTTTCTCGAGGTTGATTATTCCAGTTTCAACGTTGT
Organism: Megalonaias nervosa; assembly: GCA_016617855.1. Taxonomy (NCBI): domain Eukaryota; kingdom Metazoa; phylum Mollusca; class Bivalvia; order Unionida; family Unionidae; genus Megalonaias; species Megalonaias nervosa. The sequence continues at coordinate 17,510 of JAECUM010001289.1, forward strand.
CTGGTTTATGTGGTAATTGATCACACATAAAAACATCTCTGAAATTTTTTATATTTAATCGCGTAGCAGCATCGAGTAAATCAAAATTGGACATTGGGAACATCAACGAGTCCCTGGAATTCTTAATCCTCTCCCGTACCGAATTCCTGGAAGTCTCAGACCCAATCCATGAGCGGATCGTCCTTTCTTTTGATTCCTATTTCTGTTGCTTTCTTTAATGCCATTACAGCAGCTGTTCCAACTGCACCTAACGCAGCAGCTTTTGCAACAGCTGGGGCTGCAGCGGCTACTATTCCTGGAATAGCTGCAAGAAGTGGAAATATACCACCCGTCTTTAATGGCAACCGCAGAAAGATTTACGCGTATACCGGTCTTTGATTGTTTGGCTTCATTAAAATGCTTGAGTTGGCGTTCTGTCAGCGATAGTTTATTCGGACCACCTGCGATTTGTCCTCGCGCTAGTGATATTTTTACTCCACATTTTTTCGCTGATCCCGACTGCAGTTTTTTAATCTGACCAGGAGTCAGACTGACACTAACATGATGATATGACATTTATGATATATTTCTGACTTCTAAATTAACGCTTGCATATTTTCCATTGGGGCATCAACGACTCTCATGCGGCCACCAACACCTTCAAGTAACATTGTTTTATCGCTGAGTATGACGGCGATTGCACAATAATTAGGAATAGCTACAGCATTTCTGTTAACACGAGCTCGAAAGTGTATGTCAACGACAGGCTGCCTAAACAAATGCAAATGTTCCAGCGAAAAATAATAAATCGGATATAAATTTGTAAAATCTAGCTGTGATATGTGTAAACCAGTATCGATATTTTGATCACGCCCCATAAACGACGTCAATCGATGATATACACGCGTCACATGATTTTGTTCAAAATTCAACAAAATATCCTCCGATGGTTCTTAATGTCCGTTCAGTCTCAATGAAACCTCGAGTTTGTCAAATATCATTATACTTCGCGTTTGATCATTTACTCGTGCAGTATCTTGAAGCGCAACAAATATATGTCGCGGCGCAGAGATACCTTGTTGTGATGCTATCTGCCATGTAAATAAACCATTAATTGCACTTTGAACAGCATCTGTGGTTGTTGTTACCCATGATAGCATCGACTTATGACCAGCTATGATCATTTTTTGTTTATGCAATGCATTATTGAATGTCAAAAGAAATTGTTGCCACCCATCCTGCTTAGTTTAGTTGATTCTGCCAAGCTGAGATCAGTTTCTTTTAAAATTTAGCTTCAGTAAAGTAAATCCTTGTTCTCGTTAATGAACTTTGTACTTTAACATGATTAAGGTCAGATAACCAAATGAATGCATTAAATTGAGACAAGAGCAAGATTTTGTACATAGATTCGTTATTTATTAAAATAAAAACAGGAAGCATGTTTATCTGAGATAAGATTCAGCTTTGCTAACTACCAAGTGCTGTTAACCTGTACTTCATAAAGGAGCCTCTGGCTACTCTAGAATTTAGCGGGTATTAACTTATTACACATTTTCAGAAAAATCGTAAAATAAACTTTCACTCATCCATTTTACTGCACATTGCTATATTAACCTGTGAACATTTATATTGCAGAGACAAAGCCAGTCGTGTTGATTCATCAAATAAGTTTGTAATCACTTAACCAACGCAACACAAATCGCCTTTGATTCTGAGTTAGCAGCCATAAGAAAACGCCTGTTCGATCCTATTATTGCTTTCGTACATCTTCAGACGTTACCAGCAATGAATGATACCAAAGCCAGCGAAATCTCTGATGGGGATTTGGTTTGGTCCTATGTCTACCTGGGTATAGTCATGGCAATTGAAATTCCAGGGAATGCATTGATTTTGCTCGTTGTCTCTTCTGTTCATTTAAAGAGCGATATAGACAATTATATCATATCTTTAGCAGCAACCGATCTGACGTTTTGTTGTTTTTGTGTACCGACTGACATCATGCTTTTCACTGGCTACTTGGAATCTCTTAACTCTAGAGCAGTGGCCAATATATTCTGCAAGACCAAAATTTACATACGATGTGTCCTGTCTACCATAGAATCACTTATTATATGCTTAATAGCTTTAGACAGATATTACCGAGTGGTGAGGCCACATGGGAAGTTTTTCCCGTCATCAAATTCAAAGGCCGGAAGTATTGGATGCTTTTTTATTGCTGTATTTATTGCAGTTCCATTGCAGCAGACCTTCAATGCCGTCACGGAGAGCAGGTTTTCACCAAACTGTATATCATGTTCCTTTGTGTGCTCTCCTTATTTGTGGCAGGTACGATAACTTTCTCATATACTTGCATTGCAATGGCAATATGCAGGGCAGTTAAAGTAATGAATGTACAAGCAAGGGATACCGTCAGAACAGGGAATGACTTCACTAATGGAACACAAAATACCATAGCACAATTTCAGACGGATACCAACGTCGCAAACAACTTTGAAAAAAGAAACCACCTTTTTCGTACTACATTTACATCGTTCATTTTCTCGTTTGTTTACATGTTGTCCTGGTTACCATGTTGGATACAATACATTCTTCACGGAGCTACGACTTACATGGACGCCTCGCTTGATTTTTTTCTCACCAGAAGCTATCATGTAAACTCGTCTGCAAACGCAATCGTGTATATTATCTGCAACCCATCTTTCAGGAAAAAGACCCTTGATACATGTTGTGGTTGGTGCTATTCACAATCGTAATATTAGGATTTAGAAGAGATACGAGGAACGGCTAAATAAGAAGGTGGATTCTTTTACGATGACAAATATTACAAATTGCAACGTTAAATCGGATATTTTTTCGAACAAAACAATAAACATAATCGTTACATGAACAAATGGACAGTTTATTCTAGTCATCATCCAGTATGCAATTTAATGAAACAACATTAAAAGTGATGGTTTTCTTGACGTGGAGGAACCGCTGTTTCAACAATTGCAATATATTATGTTTTTGGTTTGCTTGCGAGATATGTTCAACCTGGTATAAAAGAATAAATATGCAGTTACTTAGATTGTATCTGCTAATCAGACTGACTTCGAAAATTAAAGAGAGAAATGTAATATTTTCATTATTCCAGAGGTTTCTACAGCATCCCTCATTAAAGCTCGTACTCTTATTTTATTATGTTCATCGCATTCGCATAGCTTAGCAGTCTTTTTTTCTTGTTATCCACAGATTCTCTTGTATAAGGCATAAGAAAATAGGCAAAATTAGGTTACATGTCATACAGATAAGTGTGAAAGTGTATCATGTGTTACGTGTATGCGGTTACAAATAAAGAGGACACAGTGACTCTCTGTGCGGAAGACTTTATATGTGTGTAAACTTGATACATTAAATCTTTTGTTCAGGATATCAACCTATCGGAACATACAGAAAAATAGTTTTGGCAGGTACTAAAATGTCAAGACATACAGAAAAATAGTTTCGGCAGTGTAAAAGGCACGTGAAAAGACATAAAACCGGTAGCAGTTATAGACTCACATTCTGCTTTGGATGGAAGGGATGATTAAACATCGTGATGGGTCATGATTACTACCGCTTGAAAATTCTAACCCCAATATTTCTCTCTAAATGCAGTAATTAAATCCCAATGTCTGTTCCAATACACTTGCTAGGCCTATTCTTCGAAATACCCTAAATCTAACCACGAATTTATTTTGTGACATACTAAAATGCTTTATGTTGTTAATTTTCTTACAAGAACTGGATACGAAGTACCAATTTTTAATGATTTTGTTGTTGGGTTTTTTGGGTGGGGTGGGGTTGGGGAGTTAATTTTTTTGTTGGAGTGGGGGTGGATTTGTTTTTTGCAATTGGCAATAAAAGTAATTTATGACTCTGGGCTTTTCAACAACTTGCCATTATTTTGGACATAATTTGCCGTCCATAGAACCATCCTAGCAGATTAATGAAATTCCATGTTTATGGTAGAGATTTTTTCCTTTAAAATGTATGTCAGCTGAACTAAACATAACCAATACATACAAAAGAATGAAGACCTATTCTATAACACTATTTAGAAGCAAAGCATCGGCTTTTTGCGATTATTCATCATCAAAGTTACTGAATTCAAACAGATAGGCTTTTGTATTTTTAGTTTTATACTTTCTTCGAAACAATTCTCCAGTTGTGTCATAAATGTACGAAATGGCAAAAGATGATTTACTTCAAATCAGCAACGCCTTCTGCCATCTTAATATTGCTTCGTGTCAAGGCTCGCACAAAGTAACAAAGAAAAGAGTGAAGCCAACAAGCTTTGTAAATTTTTACAGAATAAATTATTTCCCTAGAAAACAAGGTAAATATATGAAAAAAGTACTTACGGCTTGTGAATCTAATCCAAAAATTAATCCTAGAATTTAATAATATAAGTCCTATCACTAAAAAGTTCTAAGTGAATCGAAGTTTAAATCCCGATGAAGTCCCAAGATGGAATGCAATGACGTCTTCTATAATCTCTTTTGTGTTGACGTGTCAACAGTTCCTTGTTGAATTCAAGAATAATAATCCAGCTTTAGAATTCCGAATAATTTCCAATAAATGTCTTTGTCCATGAATTTTTATGAGCACTGGTATTTTCTAGAGAATATAAATTATTTTAAATGAAAAACTCTAACTCGAACTGGTCACAACACAAAATACCTCTGAGCTCCGAAGGTATTAATTTACGACTGACTGAAAACACTAAAAACGTCAATTTTAGCTCCACCTAAAACGTAATTCAGACACACGTGATGGGATCACGTGATCACTTAACTCAAACAACGCAGTAAAATAATATGTCAATTAGCACGTAGGCTAGTATAGCCTTAGCTAAGAATCAATGATTCCTACACTGGAAATGAATTTTAAAAAAGTTCGTTTACAACAGAGCTGACGCAAGCCAAGAATGACCTTGATTACGACCAATGATTTTCACTCTGTGTTTACCAATTCAGAACCAAGGTCAGGAACTAGGTCAGCTAATAATATAATGTAGCAACACTTATTTACTAGAACTGAACTGAATTTTCTAAAATAAATATCAATTCCAGTGAATAAAGTTTTCATTACAATAACATGCAATGAAATAAAAATAAAATAAAAAAGAATTTAAAACTAACACACAAGCAATTAAATTACATATACGTAACAAAATATAAACAAAGATGACTAACAGTCATACAAATGGTTCAAACGCGCCTGTGTATTTTGGAATATGTACACATGATTTATTTGCTATGTGTGAAAGAAAAAACATTAGATCGCATTATTTCAGCTTTAGAAGAGTGAAAATAATAGTTTTCCAACAAATTCATATCTTTATCGGTTCAATCATTCAACATAAAAAGCACAAATTATTGTGAGTACTTTTAGAGACCTGCATTTGGATACAAGAATTGCTTGATGCCGACTACATCAGAACTACCCTGAAGGAATGGAGCTTAGTCAACAGCCAGCCTCTGGATGCTTATATTGCATAGCTATATTGCTCGATTGCAGTAAATTCCTGCTCTCTGTACTTGAACAAAAACAGATATTTGACTACTGAATCGAACAACAAAATCATCCATTAAGTATTGTATGCATCTTGTGTTGTAATATTAGTATCGTCTTGGACAAATCCAACACAAATTCCGATAAATGTCTTTCCGTATTATAGGAACATGTACATTTATCTTCACTGGACTGTTTGTAAATCTTCATATACCTTGTATGAAATTGAAGGAAAAACCATGAGTTTCCAGGTTGTTACATGCAACCTTTTGACATCATCCGCTAGTAAATAATGGTATTGTATGTTGTGTACATACATGTACTTTTCATTTAACAAGAAGCAAAACCATTTTGTTAGTATTTAATTTATGAATTTGGCATCTATTGGTGTAAGAATAATCATCATACACATTTTGCCGCGTTCAAATCTTTCAGGGACTTCTTGAATAGAACTTTGAATATTCGGGTTTAAACACTTCCCTCGTATTACAGCAATCGTTTGAAAACAGCAAGACATCTAAGGCCCATATATAGACAGTCAGGCTGTCGGACGCATGGAAGTGGGTGTGTGATGTGTTATTCGAAAACAAAAAAAGTTAAAATTGAAATAAACCATGGTCAAGAGAAAGTCGTAAGAAAGCTCAAAATTAGTTTAAAAAAACAAACAATAATTAATTAATTTTTCTTTTTGGAAGACGTTGAAAGATACCTATGGAAAATAGTTAGTTACAGATTAGAAATTTATTTTCAGTAAACGTGCAGCTGGTGTTATTGATTCAACTCGTAAGAAAGGAAATAGATGTAGATGGGGTGCATAGTTATTGTTATGCAAACAGGTATCACAGAACACAAACACCAACTAAAGCTAAAATGAACACAAATGAAAAGGATAGTAAAGTTAAAATATTGTTTGATATATAAGATACGATCAGGAAAGAAGTTTAGATGCACATTTTAGTTTTAGTAATAAAATTTATTTAACTTTACATAAATCCGAAGAAAAGCATACATATATTTGCCAGAGTGGATATAGTAAAGATTAAAGTTAATCTAGAAAATAATAACAGTCAGTGCTTTCTGTGCGCAATATATTTAAAACCCAGCGATTGATGATTTCCTATTATCCAGAAAGCTATAACCTTGACAAATGTAAACATCGGTTTAGTAAGTGTATAATGAATATGAAAACAACCGAAAATGACTGTAATATTTATATTAATGTAAGCTTTAAGTGATCAATTAAAATAACGGAAAAAGAAAAAGATATGCATATGGATCTTTGCATCATATTTTAACGAGACAATAATTGTCTCTTTGGTCGTTTTTGTTAATGAAAGATTTATTATCTTCTTGCGCAATAGATAAAGAACACAAAGGATACAAAACAATTTGTAAGCTGTGCTTGGATTAGTTTATTAAAAACTGAAATTAAAAGAAAGCTAAAGATAATGAACCCAAAAAACTAGCACGATGGACATAATACCAGAAGCGGGTTTTGTAGAGTATGCGTAAGAGGATCTAAGCGCAAAGAATTCTGGTCAGATGATATTCTCTAATAATGAGCTACAACATGATAATATCACCAACAGATAAGCAGATGTCCCAATTAAGTATATATTAAGTTAAGGAGGGTGATGACGTTGATGACGGCAAATAAAGTAAGGAAATCAATATCATTTAACACGAACATTTCACAATATACTTTAGTCACAAATATCCCAAATATTTGCAAATTGTCTAGACACGAGTCTCGTCTTATCAAGGCGTTATTGAAACGATAAAGACCAGATCAATAAATCTAAAACCAAATACTGATGCAAATTACATTTAGTTTAATAATAACGTTATAATTAGTAGATTTATTATAGCAGAAGAATGATAGATTTTTTTATAATAAGAACAATACGATTTCTAGAAACTTATCTGCTTGGGGTCGTGATTCGAACAGTTTGCTAAAAATCTTAAGGAAGACATATTCTCAGAAACAATTAAACACAAATTGTTTATCTGAAAAAATAAACATGAAAACCAAATTTCAGATCACATATATTTACATATACGAGTAGATCTATTTATGTGAAAGGTCGCATAAAACTGAATTCCTTAAATTGAGCAATTTTATTTTAAAAAATCAATGGAATTAGAGGACATGGTTAACAGCATGTTAAAGATGTCATAAATTATATTCTCTCGGCAGTCGTCCAGCGTAACACGTAAAGAAATATACCTTAATGTTATGCGACGGTTCTGAGGAATTTATATCCGCATGTATTAATAATTATAAACTAAATGCAATCTAGTATTGTGCTTCACTAGTAGTAGCACACGATGACAGTTTCGAAAAAAGTAAGTTAGAATTGGAAATGCTGACAGATTAGCATCTCTCTGTCATTGATTCAATCTGGAATCACAGAAGGAACTAGCATGATGCCTAATAGATATGTTGACACAAATTACGAGTACTCTAACGAATTTAACAAAACATTAAATACGAGTCACAATGTCCTAAAACAATGTAGAATACGATACAACAAGGTCAAGGTTATATATAATATACCCATACATAAATAATATATGTTCCTCAACTGTGTGCTGCCCAATGCCCGTTAGAATATTGAAATGGGCAGATGAAGAAGAAAAAATAATTGAAAAAAGTTGTAGTGATGATTCTAATAACTGATGTATTCAAGGAGTAGATTTAGAAGTACTAACTAATTCTTACTGAATAAGGTTTATTTTCATCATAAAAGGAACTAATAGAAGATAAAAATGAAACAAATTACATAACATAATAAGTTGTCTATACCTAAAATATTGTGTACATTAAGAGGCATAGAATATTATGTTCGTCATTACCAAAGCTTTTAATTATATTTCCAGTTAGAAACAAAACTATAAACAAACATGACATAACAGTTGACTCTGTCTTCGGAAAGCGAATGAAATATTTATGAAAGAACACTAATGTAAAAATAGGTACTGACGAAAAGAATTTGTTTAAGCTTAAAAAGAAAAAAACATTCAATTTTGTCCGAAAAACAATAAGGCATGAAGATATGGCATTAATTTAAAGTACAAGACAATAATATTAGGACCCGATTTGTGATGGCTTTATCTATAAGTAGATTTTTTGAGTGCGTATGAACTCTACAGCCACAAGCTAGGGAACCAATAAAATGAAGTAATTAATATCCGATGCAAGTTCTCTTTGTATTAGTGTTGAAACACAACTTCTACAATGATATTAAAAACAAATATACACTTGTACTACACAAGTTATTACATCAATGAGAACGTATTCAGAAAACCATCAGCTAACACGAAACTTGCTGGATGGTTTAAGATCAATAGCGCACCGATGCAATGGCCTTAGAAGTAATCTAAATCCTATCAGACTAACTGACATAGGGGGAGAAAGGTACGCAAGTGTATTAAGAAATGTGTTATTGAAAGAAATCACAAATTTGAGAATTGCAAAAATTACTTGTTAAAACAAACAATAAATCACCATTTATTTATTTACTTCCATCATACCATTGCCAAATATATAATGTCATGATAAATACGGTAGAACTTTCATCGTAAGATTATGAACATTATCTACTTGATAACATGAATACTTTTCCTTATGACTGTTCTCTTTGGAGTCTAGCAGGTGGATCTCCATACATTCTGCAATTATATGAATATTCGATCCTCATTGATTTGTTTTAGATTTCAACCATTTTCATTAAAATTACACTAAGCACCATTTTTTAAATCTCGAATATATTCATCGATCTAATCTTCTCAATAAAACCACTAACATTTACATTATGCCTTTCCGTCATCACCCTCACAAATATTTCGTACTATCTGCGATTGAATGTAAACTTGGTTAGATAGGTAACTTTTTTTACTGAATTATCGATGTTGCTATATCTTCTATGAGAGTCACAGAGAAATATTCTAGGTATAAACCAATATGTTATTCTAGGCTAGTGTTTCTTTAATTACAGGGATTTATTGGAATTACGTTGTTTTCTCTAACAAACCATTTTCGATTGCTAGCCTTTTTGCACATAAGGGTTGGAAAGACATTTAGAATGAAATCAAATATTATTTACCCTGCTCAAATTAAAAGCCAAACTTACTCTTTCTGCAGTTCGTTACACCACGCATAATCATACTATGAAATTATTTTAGATAACGTTATTTGCTATATAGTTGCATTATATTGTGTTAATTCAGGACGTGTTCGTCTCATCAAGAGAATACATGTCATTGGTTCTTCTCAATATTTATATTTGCATTAGGAACAAAGCATTTGTATGCATCTACGCTTTCTGTTCTGTTTATCTCTATGTGCATTCCGTTTTTAACATTTGCTAATTCATGTCCTGGTCCATGCAATGTATTGCCATCCAGTGGCGTCAATAGGGTTGGTGTCACCCAGTGCGGTAACTCATGGTGTCACCCCCATGGACCTCCTTCCTGCACAAAAATTCAAAACTTTTATAGACAGTCATTTTGGTGTCACCCCCTCTAATGGTGTCACCCGGTGAGGTCCACACCCCTCCCCCCCCAGTGACGCCATTGTTGCCTTCTGTGTACATTAAGACAAACTTAATGATGATCAGTATAAATATTGTTTACACGCATATTAATAGTTTCCTTTTGTTTACATTATCCATCAAAGAAATACTTTAGTAAATTGCTGGTCTAAATAGGTAAACTTTCCAAGTAATCATTATTGTGTCTATTGCTGAATTGTAATTCATCTTTGTTTTTCTTGTCCAGTAAAAGATTTATGTCAAACCTTTTTTGGTGAGTCAAGTTTTACATTTGTTAAGGTCTGAATAGCAGTAACATGACGAAATCTCTCACTTTGTATATAATCATAGAGGAACAAATTCCATGTCTGCACTTATCGGTTACATATTTAGCCATTAGTTTGGAAGTAACCGTGTCGTACTGGAGACAAATATTCTCCAATTCATAATCTTGGTTTGGCATCTTCCATAACTTCTGGTGGGATTTTTTTCTTTCTTGTTTGACATATCAGTATCTAAACATTCGGTGTAATTTCGAATTTCGTCGAGAATACAACGAATTAAATAGATTATGACTTTTTGATTTGTTCATTACCCGTTTCTGATTTTTATGTCTCTGTGTTTCGTTCACTAAGCAACGTTCGATTTTATTTGATTTTATAGACGTTGGTACCCATCGATATCAGAAGGTTATAATATTACCGCAGTAATTAAGATTACAATATCATCACTATTGCAAGTAATGTTTGTGTCTTTTATATATCATGCTTCCTAGATTAATATGTTTAATGCCCTGTAGTGTTTTACTCTTATTTACGTGGAGTTACATGGTTTACATATCGTGCAATCGTACTTATGTACTGAATGTTTCATAACATCTTCTAGGGCCTCTAACAACTTCTTAATGAAATTTGCAACCCACAATAACATTACTGTCCATTTCAAATGCAGCTAAAACATAGTCATATGTTATTTATTTATCATAAGGCTGGTAAAAGTCATTAGATTTACATTGCCTAGGATTGTCTATATTTTGTTCATGATGAGTAGAAGATTATGGATAAGTTCAATCCAAGTTATTAATTGCTGAGTGGCCAGACCCTGTTGTCTTAATATATCCTGCAAATAATCAAGTGTGTTGGAACTGTTTTCATTTAACTTCATAGTTTCTGCCTGCATTGACTTCAGTATCATATCTTAGCGTATTTGTTCTTCAGCTGCTTCCTTTGAATCAAATAGATAAAACAGACAATTACTTCCTATAAACGATAAAGGATTAGCATTACTCCACAGATTATTACTGCTGATGTTGCCAATTAATGGTAGAAAATACATTAATTTTCTGTCTGGGAATCTCATTGGCGCAGACAACTCATTCAGTTCAGTTCAAATATAAAGGCCGAGAACTACTATCGATTTTGAAAACATGTTCTTATTTAAAGCTGGGAAAGTTAGTACCTTCCGGATGATTTCCATGTATGGGCATGTCTTTCATCTTTTTGGCAGTGCTGCTTGTCCGTCATGGAATCGGATAGGCAAAGAAAACGCGTTCAGAGAAACGTAAATATAATACCGAATAGCCACTTTCTCTCTCTCTCTCTCTCTCTCTCTCTCTCTCTCTCTCTCTCTCTCTCTCTCTAGTTTAGCAATGGGCTTTCCATCTGGGAATCTCAAGAACGCTGACAACTCATTCAGTTCAGTTGGAATATAAGGTCGGATGACAAAGCGAAAGAAACTGCATAAGTAGAGGAAAGCTAGTAGTTTGTTGAAATGTTTCATGTATGTGCATAGCTTATTTCACTTGGAAGCTGTTTTTTGCCGAGGAATCTCATGAGCGCTTTCAATTCATTCAAATCAATTCAAATATAACAGCGGATAATTGTGCCTGTGGTCTACCAATAAATTTACATGATATTTAAAGCTGGTAAAGTGGTAACAGTAGAACAGCTTTCCTAAGTTCCACATTTACATGCTTGTGTTGCTTCTCTTGGCAAAAATGTTAACATCAAGGTGGTTTCTATTCTTGGATCTGATGGGCGCTGACAACACTTTGAATTTAATTGCCCTACAACGAGTTCGAACGTATGTGCTATTAACTGCCGAGTGGTGGACAGCTAATAGGTGTCCTATGTTATGTATATTTTTCTCAGTTAAAAGCACACTTGTTCGAACGCTTGTTGTAGGACGAAAGTATTTACTACCGCCCTTTTAGACCAATTAAATTCAAAGAGTTTTCTGCGTCCATCAGATTCCAGGATAGAAACCACATTTACAGAACAAAATATACAAGCACATAAACGCAGAGCTTCAGACAGCTACCAGGTTCCCTTGCTATTCATGCTGTTCCATGCTTTGGAGCAAGAAACTAAGAAAATGATGTCGTTATTGCATTGAATGTGTTGTCTGCGCCTGCTAGATTCCCAGATGGAAACCACATTTACAAAGAACAAAAAGACATGCACACCTTCTTGGCACTTTCCTATCTTTTAATAACAACACGTATTCGAAATCTTTGTAAGGGTAAATGAGTTTTTTCCGCCCTTATCTTTGAATTGAATTCAACCAGTTCTCGGAACTCATCCCTAATTTTTGGCAAGTAAGTTACCTACTAAGAAATATGATGGTCAGTTCTACGAGTTCGATCATACGTTCTTATTAAAATCTGGCAAATTGGTGGAAAGCTAGAAACTTCACAACGTTTTCCATATACGTGATATCGCTTTTGTCTTTTGGTAAGGTGATTTCCTTTAGTATGTTTGAATGGCACAAAAACAAAACGCATACAATTCAGTTTCAGATACATTGAAGGATAACCACGCGTTCGTTCTACTAATGAGTTCAAACACATTTTCTATGCTTATTATTATTATCATGCTGGGAAGGTTGGAGGTTCGATTCCGGTGGCTACCCACGTTACGCATGTATGTTCATGACTAGTTTTATTTAGGAATGGATTTTCCATCATGGAATCTGACGGGCACAAATAATTCATCCAATTCAATCCAAAATATATGAGCAAACACTTTTCTCTAGCTTACCTTTTTTGAACTGTGTTCTCTTACAAACGACGTTTGAAAAGACTAAGTGTCGACTTCCCAACTTTAGTCAATGATATTTGGGTTGGACCTTATCAATCCAATGCTATCAAAATAAATAAAGCGATAAGACGCACAAAAGTTAAAAAGACTAATTTATTCAATCAAATGAACATAAAATGTTCAAAGAATACTTCAAGACACAAAACAGTTCACATAGGAATTACGCTATTCACCAGAGATCAAATCAGAACGATTTGTAAAAACTTTCATTTAAACTATATCACATACACATGTGGAGAAACAATTGAGTAAAACGTACATCGCAAGATCAAATTGTTAAACTCTCATATACTAATTTGTCTCAAAACCAATATTTATCTGGAGATTGTGTTAAGGAAAATATTTAGTAATACGCTATTTGTCGAATCCCCCACCATACACAAAACGATAAAAAATAAATGGTTTAATTCGGAAACAAAACGAAATTTTATTTTGCAATTTTGTAGGTCAATTAATTTTTTATAGGATTTTGCTATCTTTATTATAATCGAAAATGTTTTAGTATGTTATCTGTATGCACTGCACAATAACACAATGAATTCCGATATATGACTATCAAGAATGTGAAAAAAGTATTACACAGATAAAAACTGTTTAAATGAAAATATCTCTCCTAACGTTTTCAAACCTTATTATACATAATATTGTCTTACTCGGGTGATGATATTACATTATTTGTTACCCAGAGGAAATATAACTACAGCTCATCAATGAATGTGTTACGGCCCGTATGAATCTGGGAAGACTATCGCAGGTTACTATTAATATTGATAAATTGACTATAAATGATACAAGTATATACTCTAGATTACATAGAAAATTTCTTATGTTAACACTTGGCAAATTTAAAGCGACTTTACGTGATTTAAAAGACCGAACCACTCTGGCAGTGCAAATGATCTAGGATGATAATTCCTCATTTAAAGTATCCACTATCCCATAAAATTGCATCAACATCCATCTCGATAATATCGCAGTTTGCATTCTTAAACCGGGACAAATAATTTTAGGATGGCATTGCTCCACTTAAGAGACCAAATTTATATTTTGCCCATCTTCATTGAGTTGTTGGTGTAAAACTCAATCACTTGCACTCGTGGCTTCGCCGTTGGTGACAATATCGAGTTCTCACCCACTCGATGAAGTATATCCCTTACTCGAGCAAATATGATATATACGTTGTGGCATTTGTTATAACACCGCTTTATTAAAATATTTTGCATATAATATCGAAAATTTAAAAATTAACCAATCAATATTTCCCTTGAATTTCACCTGGTTGTTCGATGCCGATATAATATCAATTCGAAATATACTATCACCGATTTTAATTGTTTCAAGTACCTTGTTTAGTTTGAAGACGTTGAATGCCTTTTAAATATTCTTTTTGTTATTGTCTTGGGATTGATTCAGTTAGGTTTGACGTAGTTATCCCAAATTAAAGGTCCTCCAGATGCTTTATGGGTCAAACTTTAATAACAAAAATGTATCGCTGCCAAGGAAACGTTATAAATCTGTCGAAAATTTCTCTTTAAAAAGTATTGTACCTGTTTTCGTGACACAATCTGCTTTAAGATGTTAATTTTAATTTATTTATTTTTTTTGGCATGATTCAGCTCCATTTGTTGCCTGTCTTGTTCATATCTTTGATGTCCACGGACGAAAATGTGTTTTCCTTTCATGCACCACCCATCAGTTAGGTATAAGGCATTTTTGCGACATAGATGGCATAAGATATTTATAGTCGTACCAAACAATGTTTGTCACTGTATTCAAGTAAACTCGAAGTTTATGGCATTATAGCAGTATTCATTTGCTTTTGGCAGCCGTAGGATCCTTTACCCAGTGCACAAGGCCGTCCCCTCCCCCGACCCCGCTCCATCTTCAAGGGATGAATAAAACTTCGTAATCGTTGTGTACATTTTCATAGGAATCTGAATCATATTATAAAGTTTCTCAATCTTCAACGGTGAGGACGACTTGGGCGATGTTATAAATGTCCTGATATGACTATACATTTTATACAGAATAGCACATAGGTTAAGATGCCACCACCTCTTTCGCCCCCACCTCATGCTAAATGTGACGGAAATAAATTCTGAAAGTATTGTACACATCAACAGACCTGTCCCATTAGTATGCTAAAATACCAAGCTTGTGTCTGAAATGCTGTCAGAAGAGCTGAATGGCATTACGCCCATAGGCACTGACAGGCAGAGTTACACACTCTCTAAGATAACTTTGAAAACAACGGGATAAGTAAATCCCTTAATAGTAACTAATGCGATATCATGCAATATCATATCCTTCCCTCATCTGGAACATAAGGAGATATAAATACAAATTAGAACGTAACCTGATGCAAAGTGGTATATTAAAACAAAGAATTGCAGATAAAGATGACTCTCATTTAAGTACTGCTTGGTTATACGGTGCATTCAATTATTTTGTAAAAAAAAAAAGAGAAAAAAATAGAGGCTGTAGAACACAGAAATTAAACGGTACTGCGCATATCGAAGAATGTCCATTTTAATTATTTAACTGATTCAGAATTATTCAGAAAAGACAAATACGGATAAAGGATTATACATTTGGTTAGTTTTCAGGCAAACATCTGTAGGCCAATACGCGGATAATAACCTAACAGGGTATTGATCTGTAACACCTATAGGTCAATACCCTGATTATTAACAACCAGAGTATTGATCTGTAACACCTATAGGTCAATACCCTGATTATTAACAACCAGAGTATTGATCGGTAACACCTATAGGTCAATACCTTGATTATGAACAACCAGAGTTTTGATCTGTAACACCTATAGGTCAATACCCTGATTATTAACAACCAGAGTTTTGATCTGTAACACCTATAGGTCAATACCCTGATTATTAACAACCAGAGTATTGATCGGTAACACCTATAGGTCAATACCCTGATTATTAACAACCAGAGTATTGATCGGTAACACCTACAGGTCAATACCCTGATTATTAACAACCAGAGTTTTGATCTGTGACACCTATAGGTCAATACCCTGATTATTAACAACCAGAGTATTGATCTGTAACACCTACAGGTCAATACCCTGATTATTAACAACCAGAGTATTGATCGGTAACACCTATAGGTCAATACCCTGATTATTAACAACCAGAGTATTGATCTGCAACACCTATAGGTCAATACCCTGATTATTAACAACCAGAGTATTGATCTGTAATAGTTATAATGCTTACCGGCGTATGCAGTCATAGGTCAACTCCCGGTTAGGATATTTGTAAACGAATCCTTAACAGCTTAAAGGTGTATAAGAATATGTTTTATTAAAAGCTCTTTAGTTTGTTCAGTTATTAATTTTGACAGATCTTTCTAGATCAGAATGGTGTTATTAGTAGACTTATCAAGTTTGAGATTCATCTATGTAGTTATGAAGTCTTGTTGTTACTGATGTTGCTTTTTCTAGAAATACTTAATGTCTGCTCACAGTTGCTATCAACATTCTCATAATTTGATTCATGATTAGGCACAGTCCCCAGTGGTCATTCTTACTGAGGTCTTTAGCTGCTTGTAAGATTATGGGAATTCAAATCGGATATTTTATTTGTTATTTGACAAATGCCTGCATATGATATTTGAAAAGATTGGCATTGGCGTTCTTTTCTATACCGTTTGATGGCTTGTTATTAACGAGAGAAAGGCAATTTGATCATAAACAGCCAGTAATGACCAAAAAGAGCGGCATGCTTCAAAGCATGAAAGTTTTTTTTATTTCTCTGCCTTGTATTTCAGTTTCAAAATATTAAATTACATGACTGCCACAATATAAATATTTAAACTCTTGTCCCTACTTCTCGTGTATGGTGGTTTCACCTAAAGACTTTTAATTGTTTGTTGTTTATCTTATATGAAAATTGTGTCGATCATACTGGTTATGGCCGTCAAGAGGGTTAATTTGAAACTGGGATGGTTTTTCAACATCTTGCAGTTTAAAAGAACTGGTTTAATTTCGAATTCCTGGAAATGTCTTTTTCTGATATTTAAGCGTCAGTCTGTTTGAGAGACTCCTATTGCTGGTAACCTTGATACCATGTTAGTCGAAAATCAATTACACTTTGGGATATGTATGCATTAATGTATGCATTAAAATCCTACGATATTTCAAATAAGATGATTTCTCTTGTTCCTTTAAAGTTTATGGTACATTAAGACGTCTTCTTCAATAAATTTTGGATGTGCATTCATCGAAATGCAACTAATTATACAAACCGAAATTAGAAAATATACACACTGGTAGCAAACTGACACCAGTACATAAATAATATTATCTGAAATCTTCCTATAATTAGGAAAAGATTAACAAAACGAACTTAATCGGAAAAGCACAAAAATATCCATATTTAGTGGCAATCTAATTATATTACATGTGTTGTATCCATTTTACATTCGCTTTTCTGTACTAGCGTGATGCAAGGGTGGGGATGGTTTGTTGAACTGTTTACTGTATTTTCTTTTGCAATATTACGAATCTATTATCACAACAATTTTCAACTTCCACGCTTGGCTGTATTTAAATAGCATATTTCATTCATACTGCCTAGTTGAATATAAGACTTCTCGTAACATAGAGGGTTATAAAACTACACGTAACATAGAGCGTTATAAAACTACACGTAACATAGAGCGTTATTGTAGCTGAGGCAATCTGCTTCTAAAATAGAAAATGAAACGAGGTCCCGGATATCTTTTCTTTTCAATATTGTAAGCAGGTGTTTTTATTTGTTAATGTGATCTTTTGATGTTATCTGATTTGATGAAACTTACACTATCAAAACATCTTTTACAGGTGATAGAATATATACCGCATTTACCAGTAAATGGTAAAGACTTAGCTGCTAACAGCGCAAATCTGGGTCTGCCATCGTATAATTCACCATCAGATCAGAGTGAACGTTGATTACAAAAAATGAGTAATAGAGCGAATTGCATAGACCCCATTCTGCCTTCTCAACTCGCACTGGCAGTTCATGGTCTCTATAACTTGGGGTTTGATGAGCGTTATAGACATTAATATGGTATCCACCATGCACGTGATGAGTATGTTAACCGTACTGAAAAAGAGTCATTGTATATTGTTGTGCTATTTAAACTTTCTATCACATTATTCTGACATGTTACATGGCTCGGTGTTCGACGTATTACACTGTATAAATTCATTTATTCGACATTAAACAGTTATGGTTCCATAAGGTTTGGAAGAAAGTATTTCCGAGTTGCAGATACTGAGCACGCCGAATCCCCCCCCCCCCCCCGTAACAATCCCACCAGCATCTTGTGGCTCACGAAATATTTAGCGCCATGTATAAGGGAAGTTCGCCATTTCTTTCCCCTGCCATCTTACCCCCATCTGCAGTGTGAAGCAGATTTGTCTCCCTTTCCATACCGGTCATATGCAAGGAGACGGGGTTTTAGCATCTTCGCTAGCCGAGATTCCGATATGGTATCACGGTACCAGTTGTTTTTCCATAGACCTCAATGCTAATGTTTTGTGAAATAAATATACTTTCTATCCTACCTCAGCATGCATGTCACCCACTGTCGCAGAGAACAATGTTAGATTGTCAATTTGACAAGGACAGAACCAGGTACTCCATTGCATTTAAGAGAGATAACTCTGCTGGAACTAGACAGGGGTAAGAGTTATCTAGTTACACCAGACACATTTTCAGTCATGTGTACCACATTTTAAAAAATCATAAAAAATACAAAATGTGATATAGTTATGAATTAACATAATCTCACATGTTGCCAAGAGGCTCAACTTTTATTAAGCCTAACAGAAAGTACAACTCTTACATAATGCACCAATCACAGCTAGTTTTGTGGTTTATTTCTGAATGCAATGTTCCCTACACCTTAAGCTCCGCCCACCTGGGGTTGTACAATTGGTACCGTTATACCATATGATAACTCCATCTACACCTTGGCGTATGGAGCACATACTTTTGTGAAACTTTGTGATTTTCATTGGATGCGGCGGAAAGACAACGCATCCAATCAAAATTAAGTTGTTCAAATTTGAACACTGTTTATACAATATAGAGACAACGGGAGCACACAACTTGAATGGACTGATAAATAACCAATTCTTCACTTCCGGTCCGTGTTTGTACAAATACCTTTCACTCCAATACACCTATGATGGCTTCGCTCTGGTACATAGTCATACTTTCGATGTTAAACTTACAAATTATCCTTTTTAAGTCAATTGCCTCCACAATTTCGGCCGATGTACAATGCACCACTGTTACTGGTTAGTTGGCATTACATGCTTAAGGAGGTAAATCATGAAATCCAACAGATGTCGCTAGGACAAAGCACTAAAATATCTGTTCGATTCGCTATAGTGTAGATAGAGTTATCATATCGGAACCTTGGCTAGCGAAGATGGGGTTTAAGTTAGTAAGTTGTATAAGATAGTCACTTGAGCAGCGGAAGATCAAATATATTTTGAATGGAAGGTATTCATTGTAATAACATGGAAAAATTACTTCACTGTTGTTAATAGGGGCAGTCTGAAATCTACACAATGCCACCTGATAAAAACGAAGCAATTTGTCATACTCCGATTTCCTAAGATTTAGCATACCTTATCCAGTTACAAATTTCTAATCTTGAACACTTTTTGAAAAATATTTCATATAAAATGTATTTGTGATTTCTGAGTCATCTTTTCTTGCATATCTTTATTCCTCTCTATTATTATATTGCATTTATTTTTGTACCTTTGATTTTTACTTTCAAGTGTGCCATTGACGAATCCTTTCTTAATTATAAGCAGGTAAAATATAATGACGTCAGGACCAATGATATTAATGCAATGATTTCATTTCAGTATGCATTCAAAATCGCATCAAATCAAACAACAGAATTGTTTTAGGTTTTTTTTATAATAAAAGCTGTAATTCTCTTCAGTGCGGTGTGCAAATCAATACTCATGCTGATAAATGAAGAATGGAAACAAATAGTCATGCTGATAGAGTATAAAAGCAATACTCATACTGATAACCAGAGTACAAAAGCAATACTCATACTGATAAACAGAGTATAAAAGCAATACTCATACTGATAAACAGAGTACAAAAGCAATATTCATACTGATAAACAGAGTATAAAACCCAATACTCATGCTGAAATATGGATATTAAAACCAATATCATTTAGTCTTGTATTATTATCAGTGAATTATCAATACAAAAAGATAACAACTCTATTTCCGCAAAAGGCGGCCTAATAATCAAGACAGGTATTCAATCAAACAAGTTTGACACAAGTTACCAATAGCTATTTACACCTCTGTGTCTGTGTATGAAGCATGTATTGAAATTGAGCTTCATTAATGTATACGTTCACTTAAGATCTTAATTCAGAACATGTATCCTTGGTGAAAGGGAAAACAAACTCTATGCTAATTCAGTAACTCCTGAACTCCATATGAGATAGGATATATGTGTGCGAGCTGTGTTTCAGAAAGTGCACTGACTATCGTCATTTCTTCTAAGCTGATTGACTGTACCAAAATATGCGTAGTTACTGATATACAAAGAAAGTTCTGAGAGACATTCGGCTGACACCCCTCACGACGACGGAACGGGGCAGTGAGTCAGTCGTATTTTACATAACGTGGCCATTATTTGACACCCCTCACGACGACCGAACGGGGCAGTGAGTCAGTCGTATTTTACATAACGTGGTCATTATTTGACACCCCTCACGACGACCGAACGGGGCAGTGAGTCAGTCGTATTTTACATAACGTGGTCATTATTTGACACCCCTCACGACGACCGAACGGGGCAGTGAGTCAGTCGTATTTTACATAACGTGGTCATTATTTGACACCCCTCACGACGACCGAACGGGGCAGTGAGTCAGTCGTATTTTACATAACGTGGTCATTATTTGACAGCCCTCTAGACATTTTATCGTTCATATACCAGATTTATCAGGTTAGTGGTAGATTAATCATTTAATTTATCTATTTATTTATGTATTTATTTATTTTATCTCTCTCAACAGCCGTCAATATTACATTTTTTCTCACGGTATTAGATAAGCAACCTCTATATTTTTTGTTATTATGCAAACACCTTAAAAATAAAATCTTCTAAGGAATATCGAGAGATTTCAAAATTTAAAAAGACTGTATTATGGTCATGCATACATTGGTATTAGTTAATATTTATTTTAAATCAGTCGTTTCTTAAGAAGCTCATACTTTCTTTTATTTTAAAATTAATTGTGTTATGCTACATTATCTTTACTTGCAAAAATAGACCACCTGTGTTTCAAAGTCTTATTCCGAAAGTCATAATTGTTGTAAAAGAAAAAGCAATATAATTAAACACGTTTTAATGCTTGATGAGATCAATTACATGTAAGGACCACTTGTGTATTGAGGTCTTGTTCAATATGCCCATTGTACATAAATCAGTAATATTTACAACACTTCTAAGAGGTCTCCCAGAAGACCAAAAACACCTAGTCAGAGCACATTCTTGATTGTATGTTGAGTTGTCATCAAATAAGGTATGACCGTAACGCAACAAAAGTAGCAAAGACTTATGAACCATCATCGTTTCTTATCTGATCATTGTCATGTAGTTCAACTATAAATACTGAAATTTATCGATTCAGTCAAGTTAAATGTTGATGGTGCAGATATAATAGAGAACAGAAATCACGTGAATTACACTTGTGGACGTAGATTGGAAGTAAATACATACAGCTATTCAAATATATAAATACAAATATTGTTAATTTTCATGCAGATACATGCATTACACACATAAATACCTGCATATTGGTACGTTTCACACACACACACACACACACACACACACACACACACACACATATATATATATATATATATATATATATATATATATATATATATATATATATATATAAGCAGATATACACATTACATACATAAATTCCTGCATGTACATATATTTATTGTTAAACAACTAATTACTGAATAGCTGTCTGTGCTGTTATAATTTATTCCCACCTTCTTATTTTTCTGCCCTTGCCGAGGAGTACACATATGTAGAATATAATTCCAGATGTTTATAATGTTTGATATGCTTATGCAAGCCACAAAACTTGGAATGCAATTTTTAACTTTACAAGAATATATTTTTTATCAGAATTAAGCATACAATAATGATTTCCATTTCTGGTGCATTTCTAATTCCAAATAATATGGTATCTTCTGTTAAATCAATATAACTTTTGCCTTTAAAAATTGACTTAAAATTTATCCATACCGTTTTTGCAAAATTACATTAAAAAAATAATTGAAGCGGTCTCTTCAGCTTCATTACAAATATGCCTGATGATAATTCAGAGATTTTCATTTTAAACAATCTACTATTAGTACACAGAATTTTGTGGAGAACTTTCTACTGAAACTCCTTTATCCTCCATGGTAGAGAAGGGATGCAAAAGAATTGATTCCCAATCTTCATGCGAATAATTCTTATTTAAAATAGCGTTCCCTTTTGTTTCCATTTGAACCGGAAGTCTTTTTTTGCTCATATAGAATGTGTCAGATTTTGCAATTTTTTCCTGCTTCCTGAGACATTTATATTTTCGTGCAGAGGTGATTCTAATTTCAAAGTATTTCTAATAGTGTTTTTCCAAGTTCCTGGTATTGCGTCAAGAACTCCATAGAATCCTACATAAGTAATACTGATATTAACTTTTGAATGAACTCGTTGTATGTAAGGAACACGCCATCTTCCTGAATTATGTCATTAATAAAGAATACAGACTTTTCACACCATTGCTTCCGAAAGAATATATTATCATTTATCCTGATATATTATTATACCTGAGTGAATTGATGAAATTTGTTTAGGGCTTGTGGTGAGATTGTCATCCAATACCGACCATGCAAAAAACACATTTTTCCAAAACTTGTTAAACTTCCATGAAAATATGTGAAAGTATTGTCCTCTCCAAACTCTTCAAGCGTGTCATCAAGAAGTTTACATGGTGAATGATTGAGTGGATCGACTGATCATAATATAGTTGACTTTAATTTAAGTATATGACAAAAAATATTGAAAATGTGGCATCATTAGGCCACCATCTTGATAGTTATTGACTAGAAAATTCCTTTTAATTTTGTCAGCTTTACCTCTCCAAAGGAAGTTAAAATAGGCTGCTTGAATATGCTGCATGATTTATTTTGGAGGGTCAAGAAGTACATTAAAACAGTTAACGAACACAAGCCAAAAGGTTTGATTACTGTGAGTTTTCCAACCTTGGACAGATTTCTAAAAGACTAGTTACTAAGTAATGTTGCAATTGATTCAATTTTCTCTGCATAATTTACTACAGTAATATTGCTATTACTTAAATAAAATTAATTCTAAAAAGTGTAAAACAACCAGAGTGATTCCATATGTTTTGCTGTTCTTAAATTCTTCACCACAACCTCTGTTTGTACCAAGCCATATGACCTAGGTTTTATCTAGGTTTATCCTCAATCCAGAGAAGCAGGAGCCGCTATCTAGAATATCCAAAGCAGTGTTGATGGAAGTGTCGCTTTGTCAACGACACGAGCGAACATGACATCATAGAACTCCCAAACTATCATAATCCTCCACGGTTTACTGTGTGAATGACTTTAATGAAGGCGATGAATGTCAATGACACGTTGGAGGTCTTGTTTTCCTGGCATTTCTGCTTGTGTCGACGATCTTCAAATACCATGTATGTCGTCTGTCGTCTTTCATGAAGCCATACCCACTCTCTGGAATGTGCCCTTGATAAATGTTATGAACCAAACGATTCAGCAGACCTTTGGCGATCTGACAAGTATATTGCCAGTTACTGACAGAAGGAGGTGCCCAGATGGTTGTCTCACGATGTTCTATTACCTTTCCGCTCGTTCAAGTGGACGATGAATAAATTCCTGTACTGATGTGGTATAGCTCCCTGAGTACACTTTGACTGGAAGAGTACAGTATTGATGTTGTTGAAGGCTGCCCTCCTGGATGATGTGCATTCTTCGACATAGGTCTTCTGTAACCGAAGTTTCTCATTTAGAAGTCTCTTATTGCAGCATCGTTCTCATCAGAACAATTTTGATGTTTACCTATGGTGTGGACAAGGAATTTGCATGCAGTTCAGTACACAGAGTATGTGAAGGATGTCCAGTTGTCCTCGACATTCTCAGCCATAATATGGATTGTATCCAGCTGGCTGCACTGTTCTACGACAAATGCCTGTTTCACATTCTCCTGTTTCAATTCAGATCCATGATGCTATGTGGGTCAATTTTTGCCTTGTGGATGTCTGCTATGTTGAATCTGGATACTGATCTTGAATGTTATAAGCCTGTGGTCAGTCCATCATAGAAGCTAGTGCCTGAAGCGTGGGTGCATCCAAGACGATTTGTTGCGGTTTAGCAGGTGGAAAGTGTGTTTTGCGATTAGGAAGACCTTTGACCACTTTGAGCTATCTGTTGTTGTTGGCTATTCCATCTCCATTTTTGCCAATGACACCTGGCCTTGTCTCGTGATATAAGGTCACCTCTAGCATTTAAGTCACCAGTGATGATGAGTTTTGTTTTTTTTTGCCTTCGGTACTTCTCCAATAAGAGACTGCAGGTCTTTACAAAAAGTATTCCTTGTGATTTGATGAGAAACCCTTCACCAGCTTGCGATCGCTTTTCTTTACTTTGGGCAGTCCAGAAGAAGGTGTAGCCAGATCCTGCTTCGATGTATTGTCCTCGCTCAAATGCGCGAGTTACGGGCTGCTATTTGGACGTTGAGTCTGACCAGTTCTCTACCAACAAGATCTGTTCTTCTGTCAAATCTATATACTGTTGTACTGTCCATCAGTATGTGAATATTTTCAGACACCAATGGTGAGTTGCGTCACAGTTGTCTTCCTTCTAGGATTTTGACCGCTAAGTTAGAATTGTCCGTCAGCTGGCTTATTCTGACCAGGGTTAAGGTGAAGCATGGGATATTTAGGGCACCTTTTCTAACCTATCCCTCGTGCTAAGCAGATTTGCAGTGTGATTCTAAAAGGGCCGTTCTGTCACCGAGACGGATGCCGAGTTCCACTGCTGCCATCTGCTATGATATACACGTAACAAACAGAAATATAAATGTAAGGAATTTTCGAATTTCTAATACATCAGATACGTTATCAGGACACAAACGATTATATTCGGGTGTAGATCACTGAAAATATGTAATGTCTGCTATATTTACGATTTATAAATGTCAGTTAAAATATGCATATGTTGTTCATGATGATTTTGGATGTATCATCGTGCCGTAAGACTGACAGTATTATGCAGTAATCTGATATTTCTCTGACGTCGGAAACTCGCTGCCGATGCTTTACGTACCATAATGGCAAGCACAATCATTCTAGACGATAATAATGTATAATCTGTGCTTTGGGGCAGTAAACGTCTGTACGTACTTTGGAATGGCAAATTATAATTAGATGGGTAGGAACAAAATCTACTC
The DNA here is from genome assembly GCA_016617855.1 of Megalonaias nervosa. Lineage (NCBI taxonomy): Eukaryota > Metazoa > Mollusca > Bivalvia > Unionida > Unionidae > Megalonaias > Megalonaias nervosa. Next base: position 43,217 of record JAECUM010001289.1, read on the forward strand.
GAAATAACAGTGATTCCGGTTGGAAGCTGATTTGGAAATAAATTTCGAGTTATATTATTATTTCAAGGTCTCCCAATTTGTTAAGAGACATTTAATTCCAAAGGAAAATATTTTATATTCTTTGCAGACGAAATTGACCAATGATTACAAAGATACAAGACCAACTAAACGAATACTCTTTTTTCACATTGAAATACAAAACTCAAGAATGTGAGACACAACATATAATTAAAGTTGTACTTGCAATATCTTTAAAACTGAAAAGATGCACAAATAGGTCTTTGTTTGAACAATCGTTTTGCTACAGTTATGAATACTACTGAATATAAGGTTTAGATAAAAATTAATAATGGTTTCATTAAACAGGTCCACAACCTATGAAACAAGCAAACAGTCAAAGTATGTTCGAACCAAAATACATTTTTGAAAGGAAAAAGATGTATATCATTCACCATGAGGATAATAACAAATGGACGTGTGGCACTTGAATGTTTGAGAAACGAGAAAAAAGTATCCAAACAGATTTATGGTAGTGAAATAACTAGCATATCCAACCTGTTGGCCCTTTCTTGTCTATTACATAATTCATTTGATTAGATGATAATTTTCTCCAAGAGCTACAACAACAGCTGGTGCATGCTCGCCAAAGATTTATTGTACAGTTTGATGTTACTCTAGCATATATGTGTGTATTCTCATAATGCATCTCAGGTCATAATGCTGTGAAATTCAGATGTTGTGTCTTACTAATGTAAATTATTTGATGTCAATGACATTGTTTTGTTTTATTTGAAATCATTGTTATCTGGTCAAGAAAGAGAGAAAGGAAAATAAACACGAAATGTGTATACAGGTTTAGATCAGCTATGGTCTATGTTTGTGTGTGAAATTTGTTATTGATATCTCACAAGGATGTGTGGCCACCAACCCTGCTCAGTTTCGTAAATTCTGCAAAGTCCATATCAAACTGAAGCCGATATCTGTCTAAACTTGAGTTTCAGAAATGTAAATGATTGATTTTATTAAATAATTTGCTACGTTAACTTGATTAAGGTGAGTTAACCAATTGAATGCATTCCATTGAGATAGAGTACAAGGACAAGGTGCTATACATAGATTCGTTTATTTTTCAAATAAAGATCTGAAATATGTTTATCTGCGATAAGATTCTGCTTCGATAACTAAACCATTAGTGTTTTCAACATTACTGACCTGTACGTATATATGAGCCTCTGGCTGTTTTCGAATGTTTGGGGTATTATGTTATCACAAACTTTCAGAAAACAAAGCGTAAAGAACCTTATTAAATTTTACTCCTCCATTTCGTTACCCATAGCAATATTAAGCGTTAAACATTTATATTTCAGAGTCAAAGCGTTCGTGGATCAAACGAGATCGTAATCACCTTACCAATGCAAATCAAATCAAAACCTTGGATTCTGAACTAGTAGTCATAAGAAAAAGCCTTTTATTGCCTTCATGGATCTTCACTTGTTACCAGCAATGAATGATACCAAGGCCGTCGAAATCTCTGATGGGGATTTGGTTTGGTCCTATGTCTACCTGGGTATAGCCATGGCAATTGGAATTCCAGGGAATGCATTGATTTTGCTCGTTGTCTCTTCTCTTCGTTTAAAGAGCGATATAGACAATTATATTCTATCTTTAGCAGCAAACGATTTGGCGTTTCGTTGTTTGTGTGTGCCTACGGACATCATGCTTAACACTGGCTACTTGGAATCATTAAATTCTAGATCAGTGGCCAATAAATTCTGCAAGGCCAAAGTTTGGATACGATGTGTCCTGTCAACCATACAATCGCTTATTATATGCTTAATAGATTTAGATAGATAGTACCGAGTGGTGAGGCCACACACCAAGTTTTTCCTGCAGACCTTCAATGGCATCATGGTGAACATGTTCTCACCGAATTATATATCATATTCCTTTGTATGATCTCCATATTCGTGGCGTGAACGATAACTTTCCAATATACTTGCATTGTAATGTTACTACGCAAGGCAGGTAAAGTGGTGAATGTACATACAAATGACATCCAAAGAAAAGGCGATGACATCACTAATGGAACCCAAAATCCCATCCCAAATTTCCAGGTGGACATCAGCGTTGCAATCTTCTCTGAAAAACGATCCCAACTTCTTCGTACTACATTTACATTGTTCATTTTTGTCCTTTAATTATTTGCTATTCTAGTTACCATGTTGTATAAAATACATTCTTTACTCAGCTGCGTCTTACAGGGACGTCTCACTTGATTTTTTCTCACCAGAAGCTATCACGTAAATGCATTTGCAAACGCAATAGTATATATTATCTGCAACCAATCCTTCAGGAAAAAGACCCTTGATACGTGTAGATATTTTTATTCATAATCGAAATATTAGAATTTAGAAGGGGTACGAGGAACGGCTGAATGGGGGTCGTTCTTTATCCGGTGGCAAGGAGTATAATGTGCAGTGTTAAATCGAATGGGTTTTTTTTTTTTTGGGAAAAATGACCATCCCCTTTTAAACTGAACACCATTTAATTTTTAGAATTCCCGATCTATACTGTGAGAAAGCAAGTAACATATAAGTTACCTGAACAAATGGAAAGTTTATTTTAGTCATCGTCCTGTATGTTAGTTATAGAATGAGCATTCAAAATGACGTTTTATTGACGTGGAGAAACTGCAGTCTCAACATTCACAATTTATTGTTTTCCTGTTTTTTCCACTACGAGATATGTTTCACCAGTAAAACAAAACAGAAAGGAAAAATAAATATGCAGTTACATGTATTGAATCTGCTCGTAAAGGTCAGATTGATTTTGAAAATTGAAGAAATAAATTTAACATTTTCAACATTCGAGGTTTTTTTACCTCCTCTCCCATTAACGTTTATACTCTTATTTTCAAGTATCGCTTACCAAATCTATATTTCTTTATCAGCGCATTATTGTTATGAATATCAAATGCAATAAACATTTAAGTACCTGTCTATTTTCTTTATCCGTTCACGTCCACCTTGATATCGCAGTTCTAATCTAGAGCGTATTTCGGATAAATTGATCTCAAATGCATAATAAAGCCAGAAAGGGTAGTCATCCAGTCATGCTATAATATTCTAAAATAGGAAGAATGTGTCTTAAACGCTGTCGGAAGAGTTGTATGGCACTTCACCATTAGCCACTGACAGGCAGAATCCAAACTCTCTAAGTTTGCTGTGAAAAAAAATGCGATAGATTCCTAACAAGTAACTAATCCGATATCATGCAATATTGTATCCTTCATTCATATAGTAGATAAGGAGATATAAATACAAATTAGGACGTAACCTGGTGCAAAGTGGGATATTAAAACAAAGAATAGGATATAAAAATGACCCTCATTTAGGTATATATATATATATATATATATATATATATATATATATATATATATATATATATATATATAAAGAATACAGATCATATGGCAAATAACAGTTCTTTCAAGTGCACTGGATCCAGCAAGCGAACACGTGTCAGGGATTGATTAAGATAAATGCAATAAACTGACATGGAACAGTGCAAAACTAGTATCTAACTAGCCTCAGCCTTTCGACTCTTAATGAGACTTTTTTCAAAGGCATATACAAAGCATAGACAAGACAAACAAATAAAACAGAAAAACCGTTGTGTTTGCAAAACTTTACATGGCTGTTTCTACAGGAATTAAACCTTTAAATTTATTATGTTTCAACTCTGTTGAAAAACTTTTGTGGTTGTTTCTACAGGAATTAAACCTTTAAATTTATTATGTTTCAACTCTAATAGTTTTAGTTTGTAAATTGTCAAATATTGCAATTTGATTGGATTTTTCAGTTGTGCTTTAAGATCTAGCACTTTCAACTTGTATTATGTTGTGTCCAGTTGGGCTGAAATGTATTTCTTAAAATTATTGAATTCAGTTGATCATTTTCTCTGGAAATACAAATGTGCTCTGATAAAATTCTTGGATAGAGAAAATTACTGGAATTTATAATGAATTCAAACCTTGAATTATATTACTGTGATTCAGTAAAAGTCTGTTCGCACATCAACACTATAGGAGCTATCATAGACACATCATCATCTCAGATTTAGATATACTTTGGTCTTCTTCTAAGTTGTATCCAGGACTTTAAATTGTTTGCACTTGTGTCTGTAATTCTCGGATTATTTTTTTGATGTAATTCGCAATACCGTAAGTTCTTTTTTCTCATTTTCATCTTGCATTCTGGGGAAATAAATTATTTGTTGAATTTTACAAAGCTTGTTGCTTTTCACTCTTTTCTGTTACTTATTTTAAGAGCATAGACTCATAACAATATCCACTATATATGTTAACAACGACGCGTTTAAGATTGTAGATATCGTAACCAATCCTAAGGGCACTACCATGCAAAATACACAATTATGGAATTTCGCAAGCAACCTTATCTTCCCCTTCAGAGGCCAACAAACATAAATGCAAAGTAAACAAGATATTACTGAACCTCCCATATTAAGTTTTGTCAGGAAGGTCACAGTATAAAACACAGCAGAAAAACATCCAAGACCTAAAGTATCTTCATTGCTCCGTCTAATATAATTTCACTTCTGACACCATTGTAACAGGATGGTCTGGGTTGGGACTAAATTAGAGCGACGACCCTAAAAGCAATTTTGTGAACAGATGTTTATTTATATCGTGATTGCAAAATGATTAGATCTGACACCAAACTCGTGCGCATGCAATCAAACAATGGATTCAGCAAAATGATACTCACCGAGTTAAACTGATAAAAGAAAACTAATATTGTTTCTAACTGGAATGAATCATAACATGCAACTTAAGCAAGTAATAAACTATAACTAATGTATAAAAACTATAAACAAATTATGACTGATTTATGAATCAATCACAATAGATGATCAATGTTTAGAAATTAACGCAAAACAAACAGTATTGCATGTACCATCAAGGGCATCAAAGTACAAATTTACACAACTTTAAAAACGTGATAATTGTTCACCAAGGATGAATAAAATATGTAATTTGTACAAATACGGATAGAGTAGGACGTATTCAAATATATTTGATTTTCGCTCAGATAATGATACTGTTGGATTTTCATTCAAATACTGATACTAAATACATTTGTAAAACGGATGTAATAACTTTTGACATCCATTTGATGACCAAAAATTAAGTTTTCACCCACCTCTCTGTCTGCTTATCAAGGAGCTACAAAGCATGGCGTGCCCCACCCAATACGCCGATGGATTCCTCAAGAGTCCTCCTCCTTCACTGCAGATCAGTTGGTACCGAAGCTTTGGTCCCTCAATACGAGATAATCAATATCATCCTCGTGGCAAACGTCATCACCTTTAGCATTACACAAGTTATACAACAACCCACCGAGTACAACAACTCTGCGTCCAAGCTATTAGCTCTACATTAAAATCGTGCCTCCGAATTCCACTCAGATCCAAAATAAAAGGACTAAAGCCTTCTAGTACATGCGACACGGTCGTGTACAAATGCAATGATGTGGGTTACGAAAGTGCTGACGTGGAGTTGATTATTACATAATAAATCATTTCATCGGAACTACTGTGCAGGATTATTATCATAATAACCAGGTTTGTATGTGAATCTGTATCCGACAAGAATAATCTTACAGAACTTTAAGAACTCTTAACATTTTCTCATTCTTTAATACGTGCAACAAAAGAGTTCACCAGATTATATGACATTGTAAATGCTTAAAGTTTTCTCAAATGTTTGAAATTGAAATCTTTACCAGGGACAACAAAAATTCGGAAACAAAGTTCATATATATTTTTAAGGCAATTTTAAACTATATCTGAAACGTTTTAAAGAAATTCAGATCCAGGAGGAAACCACGATTTCCGTTACGACTCTATGGTATGTGACAGAAAACAGGTGAAACCAATAATGTGAATAAAATTCAAAAAATTATTTATTTCCCTAGAATTCAAAGTGAAAATTCTAAAGACAGCATTATGTATTAAAGTCCAAGTACTCCTAAACGTTTCATCACAAGTCCAAAGGTACTGAATCATTCGAGTGAATAGTCTTAAATGTCAAGGTGCATCACATTGTTATAATCCAGAACATCTTTCAATGAGTCGTCAATAATCCCAATGAAGTGTATTAATCTAAAAAGGCCAATGAGCATTTTGTAATTCCAATGAATAATTTAAATAAATAATTCCTCTCACATTTTATCTGAACATAACAATAAATTCTGATCATAGATGCCCATAAACTGATATTAAAACAAGAATGAATAATTGTTTACCATGTCCTATATATGCTAATTTCACTTGACCTAAGACACAATGGAGTGCCTTGGAATCTCCTGGAGACATATCTAACGGAAAATCAATCAAATTGTAAACATGCACGCTTCCGGAACATTCTAAGTTCTTAAAACAGTTAGGCCTTGAACTCAGATTTTACTGGACATCTTGTTTACTTCATAGAATCATGTCAAAAAATCAGATAAGCATTATTTCCACAATACTCAATCATGGAAAAAGCAATTAAGCATACAACATACACTCCATCATTCCTATTGATTGACATATATGAATCACATTTGTTTATGAATTTGATACATGGGTCTAATGTGTCAATTGATCCACGTATCAACCATGCATATGTACAATTCCATATATTAGTCACATTTTGTAATTGTTCCATGGATTGATCAAATCTGTTTATATACAGTATCATTTGTGCCTATTTGCTGACAGTACATGCTTTAATCGGTTCTGTTTAGGACCGATATCATTTTCTTACAGCGATTGTTAAATTTTGTTCACATCATTTTATTATATCTATTGTGGGTCTTATATGCATGACTATAGTGTTAGACTCCTTTATTCTTCATACGTATTATTAATAAACATGTAACTCACATAATTTTGTTTAGTGTTATTGCTAGATCCAGTTCAAACTAACTTCAGTCCTGTTACACCCATACTCCATCAAGCATTGGCTGACCACATGGAACTGGTTGGTTACATTTTATGCATAAAACTCTCAATGCTGAGCACTGTCCTATCACACCAGATAGAAGTCTTTGTGAAGCTAGCTAAGCACAGACATCTTACACTATGAGAAGTTTGATGCATGATAGAGAGGAGTGAAGGCTAAATGGGGCTGAATTCACCTTTAATTTTATATGTGGGCTATTCTGGGCAGCATGGATGACAAGGCTTGTCTCAGTGCTACCTCAGTGCCATCTTCTATCTCCAGAAGAAAAAAAATTCCCCAAAAAGGGCAAGTTTTTCTCACCGCAAATGGCTGCGCTGATCTGCTTGGCTTGTACCAACATAATTGTTCTGCTAGGCTTGTACCAACATAATTGTTTAAAAACTGTAAGCTGTTGGTTAATCAACCGAAAATTACTGTCAAAATATGTTTAACCATCTAAATCCTGGAAGCATGCAGCCTTTTCATGGTAGCTACTAATCCACTCAGTCTGACAGTCCAGCTAAAAATTCACAACAATGAAACAATAACTGTTTTAAGAAGGCTGGATTTCACAAATCGAGAAAAACATAACCAATCCTGGTCAGCCAAACCCGTATATACTCTATTTAATGTTCACCCATTTCTAGGCTGGTTCCCATTTTTCAATACCATTAGTACTGTGTGTCCTTAAGATTAACAGATTAAATAGACTTTGGAATGTTGTCCTGAAACTAACAACTATTCATAAAACTTTTCACATGTGACATCATTACATAACAATTTGTCACATATGTGGAATCATTATTGAAGGTCGGATTAATAAGAAACTTTATTATGTATCTTGTTTATTGTCTTGAATTACAGATTCATCAATTCATCAAATTTCCAAGTCTTTATGTTTTTATTAAGTATGTTACATCATTCTATATTGAATGAATGTTGATCAGTAGAGTGTTATTCTATGTAGACTTCATTCATAGGAAAAATAATGTAATTTGTAAATGTTATACATCAACGATTTTGTTTTGGCGTATGGAAATATTTGTTTAAGTTTTATTTTCTTTGCTGTTGTAAAGATATATTTATGGTATATTTGTAAAGATCTGGAAGTTCCATTTGATGAACTAATCTGAAAACATAAATTTAACTTTTTTGTCAACTCTCAAGTGTGTGTGTGTGTGTGTGTGTGTGTGTGTGTGTGTGTGTGTGTGTGTGTGTTCAGAGAGATGACAAAGAAACTAAAATTGTTAGTTTTATGAATAAAGTCAAGAAGAGAAATGCAAATGGTGACAATGAAAAATTATGGATGTGGAATGCTTGAAACAAGATTACAAAGTATACTTCAATCCAGTGATTTGGTGATGTGCATTAAAAACTTTTGAACTGTCCATAAATGTTCTAAGGGTACACAATTTAAAATTGCAAAATTTATGTTTAGTCAAGCATATAAATTTGCAAAGGGCAATAATTTCTATTATGATCCAGGAGCGTTAAGAATGTGTTGAGTCTCTCCTTACAGGTATTATAGTTGGAATCTAAAAGCAGACAATAATCCAGAATATGTACCATGTGAACTTGTGAGTAGCAGCCTCCAATAGTGTGGAGTTAACAGCTGGATCTACATCATATAGTGTGACAGAACGCAACAATTCTAAAGACATTGTGTTTTCTTTTAGTTATAACTCAATCTCCATCAAGTTTTGTAACAAACGTTATTGTCTGTTCCACAGTTTTACGCTGAATTGCATGTTTTGCAGAAAGATATACCATTATTTTTGAGACAGTCATAAGGATGCATCAAGTGGCGAATCACTCTGAAAGGACCAATTGTTTTCTTTTTAACAAAGTAAAAATATGTTTGATACAATGGGAAGGTGGGGGTGGGTGGGAAGTACTTGAAGGGATCAGCAAATATTGCTGCAGAACATTCTTGGGTAATTGTGTCTAAAATACAGTGTTTTGTATGAAGCAGAATTATTCATCACTGGTTAGAGACCGAGGTAGATTTCATAACATAGTTTCCAAATTGATATTGTTTAACTTGATTATCTTTCATCAAATATTTGTAACATTTTCAGTACAAATTGAAAATAACATGGAACTAGTATAAACACACACACATATGTATGCGTAAACGTTGATTTTATACATCATACAATGATGAGTAGACAAGGTTATCTGATTTGCCAGTTGAAGTGTCACGAAAAAATAACCAATACACTGACAAATTTTACATCAACACTGTACAAGTGTTTAGTCTCCAAGTAAAATTTTTACATGCAAGTGAATAAAAGTGGCACAGCAATTATTAAAGTAGGTCACATCTGTCTAAATATTTACACATGGTGCATGTTAAATAAAAAAATTTATACTGTGAAGATTTAAACAAGTGCCACTAATTTTGGGTTACATACTGTCACGGAATTCTGTGTAGTAAAAATTATGTATTATCAACGAATAAAAACTTACTCTGATTTTGTTGCCATGTACAGCATTACAACTTTATTTTCAACTTTAGCTATTTCAACATACTAAGCTCAGTTCATCTGATGCTCCATGAGTAAAGTGCTTGCAGTGGGAAACCCCAATTACCTCAAATTCTCTGGCCGTTGACTCACCATAACCAGATTACTTAAAGAGTAAAGTCTGACTGTAATATCACAACACAGTGAGTTTTGTTAGGAAGTTGTCCACTTTACAGATGGCTTCCTGAGCAAAACAAAAAGCCTGCAAGGCATAATATCTTACAGCAGGCTCTGCCTAACCAAACCAGGTACTGATTCTGTGTTGGAAAATATATACACCAATAAGCTTTACTAGAGCATTCTTCAGCTGTAAATTTGCATTCTTTCTTGTCATCGGTTTTATATGATACAATTGTTATATATACTGGATGTTTTATAAGATACAATTGTTATATATACTGGATGTTTTATATGATACAATTGTTATATATACTGGATGTATTATATGATACAATTGTTATATATACTGGGTTTTTTGATACAATTGTTATATATACTGGATGTTTTATATGATACAATTGTTATATATACTGGATGTTTTATATGATACAATTGTTATATATACTGGATGTTTTATGTGATACAATTGTTATATGTTATACTGGATGTTTCAGAATTTATTCTAACTTTAACACTCAGATCTACGTCATATAATGCCATGCTGTCAGTAAGTTTCATATTACCCACATTTTTGTAAATGGCAAATTGATTTCATTTATACGCTGCATGCATTGAAAGGTCAGTAATGTTTGAGTTCTTATAATTCAATTAGATTATTCGTCGGGCACAGATTCATGTATATCACTATTACAATGATAATCACATACAGTAGTTCAGATGAAATGATCTAAATGTGTAATGAAGCCAATTCATGAGGACACATGCATAATGTATTGTGATCATGATTGACCATGTCCCATGAACTACATGGCAGTCATTAAATGTTTAGCTATTTTTATGACCAAGAGTCACAAAACTTTGTGGGGTTTCGTGTAACCTGTATGCTGTGGTTGATGTTGAGGTTGGCTCAGAGAATGGTACTGATTTACTTGCATTGATGGACCAAAGTTTCAGGACCAAAGGGTCTGCAGGAAGTATGGAGGCCCTCAAGGGATCTTTAGGCAGACTGTGAGGAGTGAGCCTTGCACTATTCAATGAGAGCTGCGGAACCAGAAATACATCATGATCATCACCTGGATGCCAAAAGATACATGTTCCATTTTTGAATCAATGTTATTAAACATTCCTTTAAAAGTGAAATCAATAATTGATATATCCTGTACAAGGATGTTGCTGTTGTATGTTTAAGCCTTTGTCAGCACATGATAGAAAGCCAGTATACCTGGTGAAGGAAGAACCTGGGAAAACCCAGGAAAGAACCAATGACCCACAGGAAGCTACAGGCAAGCTTTCTCACATACCCCCATTGTCCAAGCCCTAGACACAAACTCAAGCAAACAGATGTTGAATGTCAGCGATCTGTTAAGGCAGGCACCTTAGACCACATGGCTATCTGGGGCACATTATTCAACCTTGTGACAGAATCATATATTGTTCAAATTTGTGTACAAATCCAATACTTTGATACCCTTGGTGATAAAATCAGGTCTTGCTCATATTTGCATATAAATTCTATACGCTGAACACTGATGGTGATGGATCCATATATCAATTATATTTTTTGTTCATATGTTCCATAAGTTCATTCTCATTTGATTACTCATTTAAGTTATATGTTCTAATTAATTCCGTTTAGGAACAATATCATTTCCTTATATCAGCTGATGATCTCTGTGTGCATCATTCTGCTAAATACATTGTTGGAATTTATGTGCATGAGTTTGGTGTCAGATTCATTCATTGTTCAATTATAAAGATACATTTCAATCATTAAACTGCTTCTTCACTAAATTCAATCCCAAATCGGCTTCATTCTGTTACAGATACAAGTTCATACATCAAAGTTATTGTTGGTGTCGTATTTTTTGCTGACAATGTATTTTTGGCAGTTTCAATGGCCCTTTTTAAGACATTGTTGGCCACACCATTCCAAGGATATGGGAACTAAGTGCCTTCCCCAAAAGCACACTGAGGCAGCTGAACCCAGTCCAGTCTATACAGGTATCAAACCTACAAACTTTGGATTATGAGTCAGATGCTCTACCAAAATAGCTACCATGGTCTCCTTGTCTCAGAAAAAAAAAAACAGAATGAGGACAAATTGTCTAACTGGTTTGTAGGTAAAGATAACCATTAGAAATTGATACATGTTTATATTCATAGTTTTCTCAGCTTTGAAAATTGTTCCTGACAATTATTCCAATCACCTTTTGTTGACTATGAATCTTTGTTTACAAATGTTATACAGTATCTATAAGACGAATCAACTGTTACAACAACTTCCCTTCAAAATAATTTTCACTAATTAGAATGTCAAGAATAAAAAATACAGACTGAGAAAAAGATGTATGACATTTCAGCATTTAATACTGATGAAACATCTCATATATATATATACATACAGGTTAGAAAAGCATATTTGTGAGGACTACAGAACATGCTTTGTGAGAAAGACAAATCCGACAAAATGCAAAAAACTATACATGTATTATCATTACAATCATGTAGACAGAATTACATTCATGAACGTAATTATAAAGTAACATTACCATGCTAAAACACAGAAACAATGACTATAATCTTTTATATTTACCAACGAACATTATCAAGGCATGCATTTGATGCAATTATGTTAAAATCAATCAGATATGTAAATGTGGACAAAGTGAAATAAAATACCCTACTGCTAATAGTTTCTCTGGAATGAGCACAACTGTTGTCTTGGCTTATAAATTCCATACAAGTAACTATATCCAAAAGAAACAGTTTAAAATTGTCACATTCATCATAACTGTATCCAGTTGTAACAGAAGCCGTTTTAAAATTGTCACATTCATCACAACTGTTACCAGTTGTCACAAAAACCATTTTAAAATTGTCACATTCATTATAACTATATCCAGTTGTAACAGAAGCCATTTTAAAATTGTCACATTCATCATAACTGTATCCAGCTGTAACAGAAGCCATATTAAAATTGTCACATCATCATAACTGTATCCATTTGTAACAGAAGCCATTTTAAAATTGTCACATTCATCATAACTGTATCCAGCTGTAATAGAAGCCATTTTAAAAGTGTCACATCATCAATGTTCATGGTCTATTTCAGCCACGTTTAAGGAACTATATTCATTTTATGGCTAAAGGTCTATCATTTATCCACATGGTTATACCAAGTTAACAAGGTTTTTTTTGAAAAACCTGCATGCCCCTGCATCAGATAACAAAATTTACACTTCCACAAGGTACAAAATGCATTAAAGAAAAGATTGTCTCAACTGTTCAAAAGTCGAATATGGCTACCTACATACCATATATACTCATTTGTAAGTCGAGTCCAACTGCAAACTGTACAAACACAAAGCTGCCATCACATAATACAAAGACTCACCTGGGTCTATGCAGTTTATCAGGAGTAATCAAAAGAACAAACAACACAGATCCTGATCTACTGGCACATTGTACAATGGCAGATCAGGGTCTATGTTGTTTACAGTTGGATTCAACTTAAAAGCAAATACATATGGTAATCCTCTAGCAAACAAATGAAATCAAAGCAAAGCAATCCCCTCTCCTAAATAAAGTGGTCAACATTTTCTAATGGAATTGGAATCAAAACAAACAAAAAAAATATCTTCAACATAAATAGATCAAACAGTAAGGCAGCAAACATTATCATAATTATGTCTTTTCATTAAAAAAAAAACAACTAAATCTTTGGGGTTTTTCTGTAAGCCTAATGATGTAACCTCCACTCTGACATGATGAGAATTTAAGAGTGACCGATTTTGGCCACGAAGACCAGAATAGGACCAACACTCACATGCTTGACTGTTATATACTGTTACAGCCACATACAAAATGTGATGCTGTGATACAATGCAAAGAGGTTATTCAGGTGACATAGCTGACCTGATGCCTGACATTTCACACAAATATATAGAGAAAGAAAAGTACAATATCAATTTGTGGCTTTTCTTGTTCAAGCAGAAAAATATAAAACCTTTCAAATATTAACAGCTTTTATACTTTTATGCTTATTTTATCAACTTTGTATCAAATTAATTATTATTTAAGTCTACAATTACATTTCTATCTACAAGATTCCTGCCAAAAATTCATAACAAACTTGAGTGAGTCAAATTCTCTACATTTTCAGCCCAATTATGAGAAGATTATTACGCTTTGAGAATTTTTATGCCAATTTGATTAGGAAGGCTAAGTGATTGGGAAGGCTAACTGATTGGGAATTGATTGAGAAGGCCAACTGATTGGGAAGTGATTGGGAAGGCTAATTGATTGGGAAGTGATTGGGAAGGCTAACTGATTAAGTAAAATTAATAGAGGACTTGCACCTGTATATCCATCTCTCATATTTGATAGTAACCAATGTTCAATGATACCGTCTTTTGCAATAGCAAAGTTAAACAAAATTGAATCATACTGAAAATGTTTTAAATTTTCCTAAAGTTTAATGAGATGTTCTTTATTAAATTATTTGTACCAAATATAAAGTTGATTCTGCATATACTCTAGAGACTAAAGTAAGCTCTAGCTTAACTACGTGTCATAATGATGAGATAGCACAGGAAGTGCATGGATTTTCCCCCACTATCAACAATATAAGCATTTCACTCATCTTACATACTCACTTATAAAATCAAGTCCAACTGCAATCTGCACAGACCTAGATCTGCCTTTGCATTATCCTCCGGCAGATCTGGGTCTATGCAGTTTATCAGGAGTAATCAGTAGAACAAACAACATATACCCTGATCTGCAGGCATATTATATTATGGCAGATCACGATCTTTGTTGTTTGCAGTTTGACTAAACTTATGAGTGAGAATATACCATACATCTTATGCACTATTTTCATCTCATTTAAATCCAACATTTTACTGATAATAGTAAGTGGGAAATTCAAAACATGTTTTTTTCTGACAGTACCTTTTGTCCCGATTTTATTTGAATGATTTGCTTGATTATGATCTGAAGGTAATTTGATAATGGTATGTTATGATTTAAGTTAAATTTATTACATATTATATAGTGCCCCAATTACATGCATGTATGTGTAATTTAACTAAAAACACATCTGATGAAAAGAAAAATAAGCTGGGGAAAAAACAGCCTATAACACAGAAGGCCACAACCAAAGCATTTCTGAAAAACAGAGGGTTCAGAATGTCGCAATTTGTCTCAGCTTTCCAAAGATTCAGCCTGAATAAAAAAAGATCCACCAAGGGGTTTACAGTAAGCAAATTTATAAACAAAACTTAAATATTTGTGACTGTGATCATGACCTCAGGTCATATGGGAAAGCAAGTGTTTTGTAGAATGAATTGTCTTAGTTTCAAAAATGATTATTGCCCAGTATGATTAGAATATATCAAGAGGTTTAGGAAATAAAAGCAAATGGAAAAAAAAACTTTCACCAAAACCTTAATAAAATCTTCTATGACTATGACCTTGGTCCCAAGGTGAAAGGACCAAACAAGCAGGTCATAAAATGAACTGGCTTACCTTCATAATGATTCTTTCCATATAAAAAAATCTATCCATGGGTTCAGGAGATACAAGCAAATGAAAATCTTACCCAAAACCTTAGCATATAATTTTTAAGAATGTGCCCTTGATCCCAAGGTAAACGGGCCAAGCCAGCATGTCATAAAATGAATTGTCTTTACTACATAATGATTCATGCCATGTACAATGAGAATATATCAAATGCTTTAGGATATATATGCAAAAGAAATAAACATTATCTAAAACCTTAGAAAACAGCTGACACTACCACTGCCACTGTAGGAAATGTGGCTGCTATGTCTTGCTTTCCATCCAACATGGGCCTAACAATAAAGTAGGAAATGTGACTGCTATGTCTTGGTTCTATCCAACATGGACCTAACAATAAAGTAGGAAATGTGACTGCTATGTCTTGGTTCTATCCAACATGGGCCTAACAATAAAGTAGGAAATGTGACTGCTATGTCTTGCTTCTATCCAACATGGGCCTAACAATACAGTATAAATGCTGGAATATTAAGAACAGAAATCGTCAGGTACTGAACACTAAAGAAAAGGTAGTGCGCTTCTGTCTCCATTTTCCTCTATTCTTCTGGAAATTCCCATCCTAAAGCAAAACTTAAGTGTATATTTAAATAAGAGGCCTTAAAAGTTTATTATTTTCTTCTGTAAATTCCATTTTCTTTCCACCTTTCTTTATCTTTTACAAAAAACATGTTCATTCTATAATGGCATCCTTAAAACTGCCACTCAAAACTATGTATTAAATTTTAATGATCATCAAGAAATATGTCTCCAGATGCCTTTCTCTTCAAAATTACTAAGGTTATTCGGATTACAACATAATTTGTGATATGCATAAAAATGACTGTAAAGTTCAAATTTCTCTAAGTTAACTACATTATATATGGGCATTCACAATTGTCATTTCTACAGAAAACTGATGGCACTACTCAAAAAAGGATATTTTTTACATATGTACATACATACATACATAAACATATACATACATACACACATACATACATACTAGATGAATTGTCCTGTTTAAATCATATTTAATTAAAGAATCCAAGGTCATGCCATGAACACGACAAATTGTAACGAAAACAAATATGTTCTTTTGATTTTAAAATATAAACAAAACTGTGAATAAAATATAATAAAAATCACAATAAATAAAATTGGGGCTATTGGATCAAGCTCACTGATCATTTTGTTCTAATATTGGTCTACCCTGTTACAGAGTCTGAGTCAGCATTTTGCAAAGATATATGTTATATACTGAGCAAATGGTCTCTTGTATCTTTGTTATATAAATGTAAAACTTTAAGATTAAAGTATTCCCAAGATAAAACTACTAGTGCTCACAGTGTCCCTGTAATGAGATCCAGTCTAATAACGCTATTAATATCAATTTTAACACTGGGAATAAATTTGGCTATCAAATCTTTCATGTGTAACTGTACTAATTATGATATAAAGACAAACTTAGACTCATGAAGATAACTGCATAAAAATCAAACAGTACGATTGCAATTATTCTAACATTTGGGGAATACAAAATATTTGCTGAGATACAAGTTTGAACGAGTGGGTACAGTATGCCTCATCTGCCATATAATCAGACATGTGGTTCATTTAAGCCTTATGACACATGAATGAGGTTCAAATATGCCAAATGACACATGAATGAGGTTCATATAAGCCAAATGACACATGCATGAGGTTCATAAGAGTCAAATCACTCATGAATGAGGTTCATATAAACCAAATGATACATGAATGAGGTTCAAAACCAAATGGCACATGAATGTGTTTAATATATGCAAAATGACAGATGAATGAGGTTCAAATAAGCCATACAACACATGAATGAGGTTCACATAAGCTATACGACACATGAAAGAGGTTGCGATAATATAAAGAATGATACTGGCTGGAATAATTTTCTATCTGATGCCCATTTTTGTTTCTTCTATCCTTCTTTTTCTCATGTACTTTATATCTACCCCGATTGTTTGTTTCTTACATGACTTTTTTCAATATTTTAAAACACAAGCTTTTGATAAAGTTTACACATTACACTCATTACCCTTGTCAAGGGGCCCCAAGTGGCTGAGTGGCCTAAATCGCTCACCATTACGGATCATTGCCATCTCATCTCTGTCTGCATGGGTTTGCGTCTCAGGTTCGGCCAACGTGGATATGTGAGAAAGCTTGCCAGTAGCTTCTCGTAGATTGGTGGTTCTTTCCGGGGTTTTCCCAGGTTCTTCCTCCACCATTATACTGGCCACCATATATAGCCTATATTGTGCTGAAAAATGGTGTTAAACCCTACAACAATAACAACAACAACCCTTGTCAAGGTTGGAAATATTCTGCACATAAATCGACTTGTCTGGAAAGGGTTTCTATGGAATGAAATAAAATCCAAATCTCTGTTCAGTGTCTTTGCTTCCAAACAAGCAGTATAAATTTCACTCCAAATTGTTCAATCTGTTCCAGATTATGGTAGCAGTTTTTCCAGCCCTGTTACTATTCACATGATATGGCATTATTTGAGAGAAGTTTGTGAAAACCACATCCAAATGAGCCGTTCTCAATGGGTTATAGTGTAAATAAAATATGCCCTCATTATTATACTGTCCATGGTATCCACAGAGTAAACAGCCTTATAGTGAGACTGCCTTTTAATGAAGTATACTATAAATAGAATTCACTATGCAACTGGATCCATGACCATACCTGCCTTATAGCAGGAATGGTGTTATAATGATGGACCTTATAGTGACAGAGTAAAACTATCTTAATAATCATCTTCATACTCCTGATCTTGATCCTCAGAAAATGCATAATCACTTGAATAATCAAATGTATCAGCAACAATGTGATCTACAATTGGATTATAATCCTTTGTCCTACGCTTCATCTCTCGAACTCTTTGAAAAAATAAGTCTTTGGCATACTGATAAAGTTTTATGTCAAGTCTATTTACATCTAAGATCTTCTTCTTTTGTTCTTCGGTGATTTTTGTCTGGTCACTTCTAGTGACGTTAAATTGCACAAAATCATTGACAAATTTTAAACTGAATGTGTATTCAAACAGTTTCTGAGTATATCTCTGGAATTCTGTGATTCCGAAGAAGGATAAATCTAACAGATTTTCCTTTGCACTAGCGAGCATCTTTTCATTCCTCTCTTCTTCTGACATTCCAGTTTTATTGTAACAATTAATTTTGCTCAAATTCGCCAGCATCCGAGTTTGTCTATTTCTAGCTAAGTTAATGGGACAGTTTAAGAAGTCATCTAATGATACACCTCTCCATGATGCATCTTTATAACAAAATGGAACTTCTTCCAGTGATGCTGAACGACCATTGCACTTCAATTCAGCTGTCTTCCAAGTAGCACCTCGTCGTACATGCTTCCACTCACTCAAAAATCGCTTGACTGGATCTCGAAAAATACTGATATAGTAATATCTGAAATAGAAATCAAATAAAATAAGATTAATAGTACAGACACAACATAAAAGAAACATCATCCAAAACTGATAAAATGTTACTAAACAATTTTAATTTAATTGCTTTCTGTTACAAGAATTAATCAAGCAAGAACATACATGTACACATAACTGGTTAACTGGTGCTTTGACCTTGCAAGTCATACAGCATCTTCAATTATCTTTAAGCAATTCCTCGAAAAAGTAACCAGAGCACCAATTCAACAAGAAAAAATAAAGCTTTAAAAATCAAATAATCTCACAAAAGCATTTCAGGAAAAAGTCAATGACAGGTTTATTTCTAAGACCAAAACTGTAATCATCATACAAGAGACAACTGATCTCCTGCACTTCATACACTGTATCAAAAACTGTCACTATTTAACAAAAATTAATATTCCTTGTTAAGTTTTGTAGACCTCAGAGAAATTTGAAAAATCTATCATCTTGCCTGCAATGTCACAGCAGCTCCTAAAATATGTGATGTGATGTGATTATTATTTAACGTGGCTTTAAGTTTAACAATTTTTCAGTCATATCGCTACGACGTCTGCAGTGTGGCAGTTTTTAGTGATGTCTAGCACTGGGGCATCATGACAACAGGACACGTCATAAAAAAAAATAAACTGAAAGCTGATGTCAGATAGTTGGATGGAGATAGTGACAGCTGTGTCCTAACTTGGAAATGTTTCTTGTGTATGATTAATAATGTATACACTTCATATCTGAAACACCCAAACTTATAAATGTAAGTTATCAATGTCTTCTTTGTTACATCTGAATGAGTACAAACTTGTAATAATGTCAGCTAGAGGAGACGACTGTCACCCATTTTTGTTTGGACAAATTCTCCAGTGTTCTGTCCAATCTCTAGCATTACGAAGAAATGTATGTTAATTGTTTGACCATACAAACTCAAAAGTAGTGCAAAGAATAAGGGTAACTCTGTATCAGATGGAAGTAACAATTTTGTGATTTTGGGGCTTTTTACAGTGGGCTAGTGTTGTGGGTACATGTGCACCTGACGCAACAAAGTATGGTGGTTGAATCCCACTGCCATACATTATACTTTTTTCCTATGTAATGTTATTTAATTCCCTTGATCTTGTCAAGTGCTTAATTTTACATAATCTGAATGCTGTGTGCCCATACAAATTATTGTTATTAAGTTTAATGCCTGGCTGAAGATACTGGCTTCTGAATTAAGATGTTGCTCTTGTAGATCCTACTGTTAGCAGCTTTATAGTACATGCTAAGGCTAGGGGAATGGAAAACTCCATAGCTGCAACAGAGCAATTGTTACCTTTTAATAAACAAATGAGTATCTATGTGGTCAGCTCATCAGTACCAAGCACCAGAAATCAAAATCAACAGGAATGAACTTGCACCTACCTGCAATAGTCTAGGCTAGAGATTGATGGGTTCCGATGACAGATGTCTATATTGGTTTCTACACTATCTACGTTAGATCATTTTAATTAATTTGGGTTACATAAAAGTACTACACCAAATTATACAAATTAATGTATATATGTTGCGACCAACATGAATGACTATTTTATTGCCAAATGTGTAGACTCCATCAAATAAACAAAATAAAAGTACATTTAAATTTATCATCCTAGTTCAAACATTTTTACTTTATAATTTTACGTTGGCAAAACTTTCAATAACATGACCACTCATATCTACTCTAACTGGATGTACAAGTATAAACTTCAAAACAAAAAAGGTCAAAATCAATGAATTTCTCAAGACAAAGCTTTCTGAACGTATCTACATTTTTGCAACCAATACCACACATATTTGGCAACTAATTCAGCTAGCATAAAATCATTAACACAAGTGACCAAGCATAGAATCATTAAGATGAGTTACCCAGCACAAAATCATTTACACGAGTTACCAAACATAGTCATTACCACGAGTTACCCTGCACAAAATCATTAACACGAGTTTTAGACCTAAACAAATCATTATGCACATGCTTTTATGAAATAGGATGAACAATGGTTATTCTTTCCAAGTTTAAATAATACTACATCAAGATACACTATCAAAGTAAATTTGTTTCATTTTTGGACAAATGCGATTTAAATACAAAATGATTTTAAATTGGATTGGAAATGTCTGCAAACTTTATCTGGGAATCAAGTACTTAAATACAGAGATTGACTGCCATATTTTTTTTAGTCTTGATCTTGATTAGTTCAGTGCTCCATCGTAATAACATTTTTGCACCATGCAGTGTCAACCTTTACAAGAACGTATTTTTGAAAACATGTATTCATATTAATTTTGACAAATTTTCAATTTGATGTTCTGTGGATTCAGCAGTTGTGATTAATATCTGTGGAAATGAATTCTAGTATTTGATTGTTTGTGTATCTGATGACCTTCTAATTGTTTCAATGCCTAAAACAAGCAGACACTTTAATTAAGACAGGCCTCTTGGGGCTTTGTTTTCTGAGGATTTAGTTCAGTATTTTACCTTCTTTTCCTTGTAAACCCTTCCTTCCTATTCATTGCATCTTCAACGCACTCCTTCAACTCTGTCCAGTCAGCATGCAAACCACATGCCCAACCAGTAGAGTATCTGCTGAAAAGCCATATAGTGTTCTTCTTCGTTAAACAATCACATCTTTTTTTCTTTTTCGTACAGACACAAGGTTTGTGTAAATCGAGATTGCGAACTAAATGCCGACCGAGTGTGGTCCCTCCGGTTTTCTGCATATGCAGGAAGACCATAACATCTGCACCTTCTACATCAAAATGATAATCACGTTCAATTTCAGTCTCTGAAAAATTGTTTTGAGGCAGCATTCCTCTGAGATAGGTCTCAAAATCTGATTTAGGAAGAACACCGTACAGATCTTTCATTTCATTTACGTGTAGATTACTGAAGTACATGGAAACGACGACAATACAGATGCCTACGAACAGTGTAGTCCAAATGATCTTTCTGTAAATTTTCATCATGAAAATATTATAACAGGATTTTTAACAATTCTCCAAGCTAAAATCTGACATCTAAATAATTGAAAACGTGAACTGTTATGCAGAATTTCTACAAATTACAAAAACTATTTAACAAATTATAACTTATTTCGTCGAGCTTTATCTGCCATTTCGCAGAATGGTTTTATTACATACTTTATATATCATATACATTATGTAGCATCCAATAAGTAACCTACACCAGTCTGAACTTGTTAATCGGATCAACTTCGGCCTTTTCTGTCAGTAGAAGGTTTCACTGGACAGAATCTCGATTTCAAAAAAAAAAAAAAAAAAAAAAAAAAAAAAAAAAAAAAAAAAGAGAATTCTGTAGTTGAAGATTACGAGGCCATTTGTCCGGTTGTATCATGTATACCATCAGTACGGTTTTCAGCTGGCCTGTCTCCAGCTTTGATAAAGATACAAATAAAAACTAAACTTTGTGCAACCCAGCTTGCAATATTTTGATTTTGCAGTAGTGTTCATTGGTTTAGTCAAAGGTAAAGGTCCAACTTGTACCCAGGTCAGAACGTACTCCGGTCAAAACGTACCTTGAATACCGAAACGTACCCGTGTTAAAACATACTCACAATTAAAGATGTTAGCATACCAAAATTTTAACTGATTTCGTGTGATTTATTACAACAATTTGTATATTTTGGGCAGATAAACCACCAAATTAAAAACAGAAAATTATCACCTGCATAAAGTTTACACCATTAAAATTGGGCCCATTAGGCGTTGACCACATCTGTGCAACTGAAGAATCATGGGTGATAATTTTCTCCTATGTCTCCTTTTGTTTCTTGCGATTTTAAGGAGTAACATCAAAATATTTAGCAGCATTAAAGTCCACATATTCCTAAAAACTTTTACAGTAATAAGATCCTCTGAACTGGAAAATATGATTACACACTTGCAATTAATGCACCAGAATCAAAATTAACTTTTGGCAACTTTTGATTTAGAGCAGCGATTACATGATGTTGTTAATGTCATCTGTGCGGAGATGCTAATTATCATAAAAAACTCGGGGGGGGGGGGGTGACAGTTTTCTTGCATTATGTGCTCTGGCTTCAGTTTGCATGGAAGCCCTTCAACATTAATCAGTTTTATTGCAAACCGACAAGTGCGCTGGAAATATATGCTGACTCACATGCAAAAATCCCACCAAAATCCAATTTAATTTATGGCACTTTCTCTGTTCTCAGTATTTTCTGCATTTGTTTTATCATGAGCAGTTAATTGTCACAGATTCTCAGTTGCATGTACATGATGCTATCAGTATCATATAACTTCTAAACTTTCATTGTTTTTATCATTGCATGCTACTTTTATCTTAATTTATTTTGGACTTTAATAATTTGAAAATATTCTATTAAATATTACTAAATGCAAAGTGAAGTGTCCTTCAGTGTTGTTTATCCTCAGGTGTTTACCTATGTATATTGCTTCCATTGTCATGTAAATCTGAGTAACCCATATTTGTGTCATTCTTGTGTGTTGCTATATAAAAACACTTTTTGTGTTTGATGTAATAAAAGTTTTGATTTGAATTTGCCTTTTTCATAACCCAGATCTAATTCACAAGTAATTTTTCCAAAGTAAAGTTGTTTTCACTATCTTAAAATCCAGTTTTCCTTCTCTTGTTATCCCTTACTGATGGATTTGATTTGGAAGTTACACCTCTTAAAATACTGAGTTATTACAAAATTAAATTATTTAAAAGGCTCTCAATATGATCAAAGGAAATTATAAAGGCCAAGATGTTGTTACATTATTCAAGGTATCTTTTCTACAATGTTCAAACAAAGCATTCTCAAACCATCTTTTTCTCTATTCAAAACTTACTGACAAGTAGTATCTACTGATACAGTGTATATGGAACTTCCAGCATATAAAACTAAAACAGTAAATGTCCAAAACTCAGTGTGTTGGGTCATACTTTTGATTTGCATATGTTTTGACTTGGATATGTTTCAACTAGGATATATTTTGACTTTGATATGTTTCAACTTTGGTACATTTTGGCATGCTTTCATGTTTGTTTCCAACAGTCAGGAGCTATTTTCAATATCTTCTACCGACAAGGCAGCTAAACAAACTACATGGGCCTAATGTACATTTCAAGTTCATGGTTAGTGTAATAAATTGGCATGCTTCTCACAGTCAGTCATATTCTTGATTGTAAGTAATCCAGGTTTCCTCTGACCCCTTCAAACCCATTTTGGATATATGGACATTTTTGTTGGGGTGCAGGTATAGCTCAATGAAAGGTTATTAAAGTTTGCTAGGCCAGCTAGTAAGTGGCTACCCTCTGCTGCAACCACATGGTGTTTGCGAATTCCAGCTTTTCAGCAGGCAAATGGCTCAGAGCCTCACCCCAACATAGATGGCCAAATACAAAAATGGGGTGGAAAGGGTCAGAAGAAATGGATTAGATTTGAAGATATTTACATCTCTAGCAAATGTGCATAAACTTGTTAACCAAGTTGGCCTTTTATTTGAAGCACAAGTTACGCATAAGATCTCCTGTGCAAGTCAAGTTGTCAGAGGTAGTCACAAAATCAACCAATCTATTTTCAAGCCTAATTCAAAGTAAATATATCAAATTAGTTTCTATGTGAATTTATCCATGCAGGTTTGAGCATATTAGGCTCATGGCATTTACTGCATATAAAAATAAATATAAAATTAAAGAGAATTCAGGAGTGTTGTCCAAGTAAAAACACATAAAATGCATGTCAGACATTTTGACTTAAATAGTGTTAAGTCAAACTTTCAAAATCCAGGAAAAATGGTCCAAATTAAAGCTTTATTTTGTGAATGATGTTTTTTGTTTGCACAGAAAAGAAGTGATAGAATATATTGCCTTAAATTTAATTTTAAATAATGAAAGTTTTTATGTTATTTATTAATATCTTTAAATACAGTACACTGTATACTTTATCTTTTCCTATATGCCCATGAATCATAAGTTGCAAATATTGCATTTTCTGCCCATCACACCCGCATCTGCAGGAAAATATAAGTTCTATAATGCAATTTTCAAATAAGAATGGTCTTTTTTTTTAGCACTTTCACATAATTATTCATATCAGAAAGCTACAATCATCAGTACATTATGAACTTTCTTTAAATGTTTGGATGAGAAATAAAAATTATTGCTGAAATTACAAAAATGTAATTTCCTTGATGTATAACATCCACAACCAGACAATGAAAGATATGTGCCTTGTTCCCACTGAAATTTGTTTTTGGACATTTGTGGGTAATTTTTCATACTTTAAATATGTCTACTTATCAGAGAAATTCATAAAGTGTCCATTTTCCTAAACTTTAAGAAGAAATGTGTTTTGTGGAAAATTCACCTGTACAGATTTGATTAGTTTGATCAGGAAGACAGAGAAAGTAGAAATAGAAGAAATACAAAAGATACAATGGAGCTAGATGCCTACAACCTATATTACAAATGGCTTCAAGTAAGTTCATATGAGAGAATAAGGGTCATCTAAAACCATTATACACACACTGGATTATTTTTGAACTAGTTGTGCTATAATTTCCAGTCAATGCTTGCAGCAAATTTAAATCAGAATGATATTTCACACTAATGATACACATTCTGTATAATGAATAAAGTTACCTATACTGGAAATTAACATGAAGAGTGAAGGCGTAAATATATACTCTAATCCTACTGACCTTTATATGAGTGTATAACTGCAGTACATGCTATCTCCATAACCAGAAACTGTTTCTAATTAATACAGTAGAGCCTGTCTTGAAAGACCATCCTTTCTGCCCTATTATGGTCTCTCAAGGCAGGTAGTCCCTCATAACAGGTCACAATGCTATATAATCAATAAATTTGTGCATTGAGAATATGGTCTATCAAGACAGGTGGTCTCAAATAGCAGTGGTCTTTCAAGACAGGTTTCACTGTGCTGCTTAATTCAGAGAACTGTTACTGTTAGATCACAATTCAGTTGCATTACTAAGCATTTCTTTGTTGAGCACTGTATGGACTGCAGATGCATACAAAAGGGCAACATACTTTATGAATTCATTTTAGTTTACATTCCTTAATCATCATCTTTTATTTGGGTATCACATAACATAAAAGACCTTTAAAATCATTGTTTAACAGAATTATTTAAGCCAGCTAAGCAAGGGCCTGGCAGTGATTCACATGCAATAGAATCTAAAACTATTTTTGTCTGCTTAGACTCGGTGTGAACTTCGTTTCGACATCCGTCCATCTTCGGGAGACAGTGGATTAGCTTCCAGTTGGGTGTCCTATCTGCACCTTCGCAAGTGGCTGAAGAGTCCGACCCTAGAGTGAGAGTCTCTGTTGCACTTGCTGCAGGTGAACGTCAATACTTATTGAGGCTGTTGTTCTTTCACCTTCCTCCTGGCTCTCTTTGCAGTGAGGTTTGTGTTTCTCGTTTCCTCGGCTTTCTGAACGCCCTGTCTGACAGCAAGGTGCCAGGCGGAGCAGTCATCAGCACAGCTGTCCCAGTCGTTGACGTTGATGTTGGCCATCTTCATGTCCTTCTTACAGACATCTTTGCAACACAGACATGGCCTTTCAGTCAGTCGTGGGCCTTCTGTTGTCTCGTCGTATAGCAGGTCCTTGGGAATGCGGCCTGGGTCCATTCTCTTGATGTGGCCAAGCCAGCGAAGGCACCTCTCGCTGAGAATGGAGAACATTCTGATCATGCTGGCATGTTCCAGAACCTCTGTGTTGAGTACTTTGTCCTGCCACTGGATGGGCAGAATGCACCGCAGGTGTCTCAGGTGAAAGCTGTTGAGTTTCCTCTCATGGCTCACGTAGGTGGTCCATGCCTCACTGCTGTAGAGGAGTGTGCTGAACTGAGCTTACACTAAGAGCTCGGTGTGAACTGAGCTTACACTAAGAGAAGTGTAACTGTTATGCCAAAGGATTACATGTAAATATTTTCCTTGATCATATCTATACGGTTCATACAAACAATGGATTTAGTTTCTGTTTACAAAATACATGTAAATTTGTGTTCTTGGAAAGAAGAAAATAATGTTTTGTATGAGAATTTGCACATGAAACTGTGTTTCTGTCCAGTAAGATAATACAATATTTGTATTTGGCTGAATAACTCATTTTACTAGGTATTTGGCTGAGTTACTTAGTTTACTAGGTATTCAAAGTATACAAGTGTTGGAAAACAGGAAAATTTAATTTCTTACTTAGATGACAATCTGAAGGTATTGCAGTTATTATCTATACATGTGCCATCAAATCACCTACAGACAGTTTCACACACACACAAACTACAAACTTTAAAAGCTTTTTTTTCCAGTTATAAAACCAGAAGTAATAATTAATAATAATAATAATAATCTGCAATATGCATAGATTGTTCTTTGTGGTTTTCCTTTTCACTGCTTACATGTACTTCCTTCTACAGCTGTGACAGTTAAAACTAGAAAATTACATTTCATGAAAAATTGGAACATCATATTATAATATGGTATATGGAAAATAATGTTTTAGCTGGAGTTTCTGTTGTTTATAATTATAAAAGTGTAGTAAAAATCTTGCTGATATAGTAATGTATGTAGTTTTACTTATATCACTATGTTCAGATATACATGTATGTAAATTTGTTTTGTTTCTCATTTAATGAAAAGGTGCTTCATGAAGGTGTACTTTGTCACCAAGATTTTCACAAAGTTTTGATAGTGTTTTAAATTTTCTTATCATTGAAAATCCTAATGCTTTAGTTTAACAAAAATTACTATCACTTTTTTCCCATGCATCTTTCAAAAAGGTGGTGAAATATGTCTTGCTGCCTGTCTGTCTGTCCCTCCATTAGTAATTCATCTCCTACACCATTAGACAGAGACTTGAAACTGGGGGATATGCTTGGGGGTAGTCTTTAGATCTAAACTGTGGTTTGAAAATTTTAATTATGACTCTTGGGATGGGACCAGTGTCTTTGGATAGTTTTGTATTTTTTAAATCTAAATATTTGTTTTGTGTCATCTTCAAGGCAAGGACTATAGCATATTAATAGGGCTTTCTGGTCATGCTCAGGGAAGGTCCCTGTGGGTATGCTTCCCCTGGGACACAAGTTGGAAATTGCTGAGATCGACAGTTAGTAATCATATATGAGTCTGAAGGACATTAGACAGAACTAGACATATCTATATCACCACCTTGTAACCATACATTGCTTGAAGGACATGAGACAGAACTAGACATATCTATATCACCACCTTGTAACCATACATTGCTTGAAGGACATGAGACAGAACTAGACATATCTATATCACCACCTTGTAACCATACATTGCTTGAAGGACATGAGACAGAACTAGACATATCTATATCACCGCCTTGTAAATATACATTGCTTGAAGGACATGAGACAGAACTAGACATATCTGTATCACCACCTTGTAACCATACATTGCTTGAAGGACATGAGAAGAAATCAGATGCTTTTCCAGTACTAACCTTGAGGAACAAGACTTGTTCTTGGGTTATCAGTTGGAAACTGTTAAGATCCCCAGTCTGCAACTATATTCATAGGTTTGAAGGGCATTGTGGTTTGTGTGTGAATACATGAAAAGATAAATACACATTTACATTCTTTAAATATTTTACCCTGGATCATGCCATACTCTTCGCTGTATAAATGTATTGATTAGAAACATGATATGCAATGTCATGTCATATACCTGTTCTAGTTCGTCTTCCTGTATTGGATTACACTGAATATCCAGTGCTTACACCAGCAATCATTCAGTGCATGGATACTTGTGTAACTTACAAAATCTTCAAAAAATTATTCTGCTTGGATGGTTTACTAAAACTAACCTATTCAATTGTTGGTTTTTGTACATGTACACATCAGAACTGGAGAGTGTTTTCTCATTCTTTCTTGAAGGTTAAGGTCACAGATTAAGGTTACATTTAATGTGCTGTTTGTAACCCTAAATCTGATAAAAGTAGTGATATGAAAATTGGTAAACTTTTATTTCAAATGTGCCACTTTCACTGTTCTCTTTCGAAGGTCAGACATATCTATATTTATTTGGCGCTGTAACTTGCAAACTTTTAAATAAAGTAATAGACATAAAAATTGGTACAGTACAACCATACATCATGACTTGTATGAATATAAAATGAATAAATTCAAGAAATAATTAGAAACTTACATCAGTGAACATAAATTGCATGCATTTGAGACTAACCTTGTGCTTTATTAGAAACTCTCACCTTTCCATGAAATTGAATCTCTCATGTCCCTCACTTTCTGACACATGCCCCGTAGACAATCTAGAAATACTTATAATTTCACAGAGCTAAAACTTCTGGCTTGCCTTAGAAATTTAGACTAATTTCGCAAGGGGAATTTCTTGAAAGGCTGAATTCTGTCAGGGAACCCACACTCTCTCGTTTAGCTCAGCCAATCAGGATTACTTTCTTTACCCACCAACAAATTTATTACTCCTATTAAAGTCAGAATAATCCTCTTATGTCCACCTTTATTAATAACTAATCTGGAGAATATCATTTTATGACACCTGTTTCAAATGGCCCAAATCTACCTAAATTTTCTCTTGTTTGTCTCAACTGTTGTCATTTTCTGCTATTGACCTTGTGTTAATATTGGGATTTTCCTTGCATCTGACCATTATCGAATGGATAATAATTAAAATTCAGTTCATGCCTCCAAGCAGGAGAGGATAACTATTACAAGCTACCAAATTATTGTGAGCCTAGCCAATACATCAATCATAATGCTGATGTGTCATGCTGACCATGACAGAATGTACTGCGAAATTATTCTACAAAAGCTTGGCACCATTACAACTTTAGGTTCAGAAATAAATGATGGAAATTCAAAATCAAACGATATGCAAATGAAACTGGAAAGAGAGAAAGAAGAAAGGGAAATGAAATTTAGATTAAAAGAAATAGAACTGGCAAGCAGAAAGCATCCCCCTTCACCCTTCCTACACTAGTTCATTACTGATGTTACCAAAAATATTAAGTTAGTACCCTCATTTAAAGAAAAAGAAGTTGATCAGTAATTTCCTCATTTTGAGGAAATTGCTGAAAATTTGAAATGGCCAAGTGAGCATTGGACTTTATTATTTATTACCAAGTTTACTTATTGGCAAAGCTCATGCAGTCTACACTAAACAACAGCAAAAGTTTCATCAAAATTTGCAGAGGGCTTTTCAGACTTATGATTGAAAATATTTAAAAATGGATCCAATTATGTCATATATTATGCTTTTAAAAGATTTAAATCTCAATAATTCCATATAAAGGAAGTCTTAAAGCAGTTCTCAAGAAAAAATATAAAATGTTAATACACATTTTGCTTAATTATTTTCATGATTTTAGCAACATAAATAATTATTTACAGGATTTAAATGAAATTTAAAATTATTTAAATTGTAACTTTATATAAGAGACATTAATTTAATATGTCACTAAATGCTTTGAAATGTTGTGTTTAAAATAAATTTACTACATGGAGGATATAAACCTGTTCACCTGTTCTCTACATATCGTGTTCTCTACATATCCTGTTCTCTACATATCCTGTTCTCTACATATCATGCTTCACATTTGTTGAATAATCCAACGGAAATATTTTTCATTCTGCAGGAGATATTACATTTTGGAGTCTTGTGAAATATCAATGCAAGTGTCAGTACCATGGACATTTTGGAGTCATGTGAAATATTAATAAAATGTCAGTACCATGGAAATTAGGAGTTATGTGAAATATTAATGTAAGTGTCAGTATCATGGACATTTTGGAGTTGTGTGAAATATTAATAAAGTGTCATGGACATTTCTACAATACTAAAATAGTTTAATACAAGATTGGTTGCATTTCCGACTTCACACTGAAGGGATTAGTTAAAAAATATTTGTTTTGTAATAATCTTTTGTTGCATAATTTCCAAACCCATGTGGACATGGATGTGGGGTAGGCCAAACAAATGTTCCTGCTTATCCCAAGCAATAACTAATGGAGGCAGGAGCCATTGTGGTTCAGTAATTACCGTAAGATGTCATACTTGTGTCCAAAAGATACAGATTTGAATCTCACCATCAGATCAGTATTGTGGTGTCCTTGGGCAAGACACCTTGCTCCAACTGTCTCGGCACTAAATAAGGAAATTTTTCATTGAATATATCATGTTTTGTTCCACTAATTGATGGTTGCAATGCTCACAAGTCTATATTTAACTTAAGAAATGAGGCATCCATTATTTTTTAATCTTGTTAGAATCATGTCACTCATTTTAACAAAGTGTCTACTTGTAAAAATAAATCTCCTCACTCATATGAGCACACATGAAGTATCCTACAATTTTCAGACTATTGTTATGAATATTTAATTAAATTGCTTGTGTGTTAGTTTTAAATTCTTTTTATTTTATTTTTGTTTCATTATATTTTTTGTAATGATTATTTTTACTGGATTTGATATTTTTCCCCTTAAATTCAGTCTTTTATTTTGATGCAAAGGTATGACTTAAACACTATTTTTGGCTCACCTTGGTTCAAAGTTTATGTAAACATCGAGTGAAAACGATTGGCTATTACCAAGGTCATCTTCAGCCTACATGTTAACTCTGTTGTAAACAGTTTTATTTTTAAATTCATTTCCATGGTGAGAATCTGATTCTTAGATAGGGCTATTCTAGCTACGTGCTAAATGGCATTTTTTTATTGCACTGTTCAAATTAGTGATCACGTCATCCTGTCACGTGAGCCACCATGTGATCTAAAATCGAGGCTTAAAATGACCATTTTGTTGGTAGATTGATCAGTCGTATTTTAAACCTTGAGGGCTCAAGAGGTTTTTATTGTTGTTGCCAGCTTGTTCTGAAGTTCATCTGTTTTTTTTTAATTTAATAATTCATTCTCTCGAAAACTACACAAGTGCTTCATATTTATAAAAGTTCTGGGAGAAAGATATTCAGTGGAAATTTATTCTGGAAATTCTAAATGGAAACATTATAAACTGTGATTCAATCGAGGATCTGTTGCCGTCAGTACAATGACCTGATTTGACGTCATCGCCTTCCATATTGGAACATCAAGATTCGAACCTGGATTCAATTAGAACTGTTTAGTGATAGGACTTATATTTTTCAATTCTAGGATTAATATTTGGATTATATTCACAAACCGTAAGTCCTATTTCATATTTTTACCTTGTTTTCTAGGGAAATAAATCATTTTTGTTAAATTTACAAAGCTTGTTGGTTTCACTCTTTTCTTCAGTTACTTTTGTACAAGCTTACACATAACACTATTATGAAGGTTTAATGACAAGGTAATGAACTAAAAGACTTGTAAAGAGATACATGTACACCAAGCTAATGACCAAGCCATCATGTGGAGCAAGGTAATATTGCTGAAGTATTACTCATTAAGATGCATCTAGATTGATAAAAAGTTTGATTAGTCTTGATGTAGTAGGGTTGAATTAGTCTTGATGTAGTAGGGTTGAATTAGTCTTGATGTAGTAGGGTTGAATTAGTCTTGATGTAGTAGGGTTGAATTAGTCTTGATGTACATGTAATATGGTTTAATTAGACTTGATGTAATACAGTTCAATTAGTCTTGATGAAATAGGTTTTAATTAGACTTGATGTAGTAGGGTTTAATTGGTCTTGATGTAAAGAAAATTTGATTAGTCTTGATGTAATAGGGTTTAATAAGACTTGATTTAGTAGTGTTTCATTAATCTTGATGTAGTAGGGCTTCATTGGTCTTGATGTAATTGAATTTGATTAGTCTTGATGCAATAAGGTTTAATTAGGATTGATGTAGTAGGATTTAATAAGGTTTTATGTAGTAGGGTTTAATTATGTTTGATGTAGTAGGATTAAATTGGTCTTGATATAATAAGGTTTAATTAGCCTTGACATAATAAGGTTTAATTAGCCTTGACATAATAGGGTTTAATTAGCCTTGACATAATAGGGTTTAATTAGCCTTGACATAATAGGGTTTAATTAGCCTTGACATAATAGGGTTTAAGATACAGAGGATACAACAAATTGAAAAAAGTTAAAAAATGGGAATTTGGGAGTTTACCTTGTTTTGATATAGACAAATTACTTTTGTGAAGATGCATCCAAACAACCATATTCACAAGCGAAGGTAAAATTGGGGCAAAGATATTAAGGGTGTAACAAGTGAATAGCTGAGTCACAAACATTAGTCACTTTAGCATGAAAATGTGATGACAGTGACCTTAGTAACACTTTGTACAGTAGAATTGCTTGTACAGTGAGGCATCCACGTACCAGCTTTATTGGTGTAGGAAAAATTGTGTCCAAGATATAGAGGGTGTAACAAGGAAATCACTCAAGCAGGGAGATTAGGTCACATCAACCTATCTTGAAATGTTGTGTTATTCTCCATCAGACACATCCAGCATGAAAATTAGGTCACCATGACCTGCTTTTAATATGGCTGATATACTTCTAACATGGTTGACTCAATCTTTGAGAAGCATTACTTGCCAATTTTCATGAGTGTGGTCAAATAGGGTAAAAATATCAATGTGTGTGTGTGTGTGTGTGTGTGATTTGGATTTTTAATGTAGCTTTAACAATTTTTCAGTCATATTGCTACGATGTCAGTATCTGCAGTGTGGCAGGTTATAGTGATGTCTAGTACTGGGGCATCATGCCGCAGACATGTAGCATGATGTCCCACCCAGTCACATTATCCTGACACTGGGCCAACCAGTCCTAACACTAACCTCTTAATGCTGAGCACCAAACAAGGCAGCTGTTAGTACCATTTTTGTATGTCTTTGGTATGACTCGGCCGGGGATCGAACCCACGGCCTCCCGCATCCGAGGCAGATGCTCTAACCACTAGGCCACCAGAGCAGTCAAATATCAATGTAACAAATGGCTGAAAATTTTTAAAAATATAAAGGAGCATGAAAATGAAGTCACAGTAATCTCCTTTTTGTATGATTTGGTTTCATACCATGGGAAGCATCCACATCTCAAATTAATTTTTCATGAGTATCAAGTACTAAAAGTTTGGATAGCTCAATTCTCAGGGCCTGTTTAAATCTAAATTGGGCTCTTCCTATAAGCGATGTTACCCATCTGGCAAAACAAAAGGTTATCTAATTTGCCTATCAAAATCTGAAATGTTCAGGTGTGAGACTGACAGATTTAAAAATTCCCTTAAGTGTCAGTGAAATCACCTGATACTACACATCACCTTAAATTATTTGGAACCAGTTGGGAACCTTTTCCAACGATTGAGGGTAATGCATGACTGGTTAAATAGTACCTACCGGTATGCATCTGTTTGACAATTAGACTAAGTGAGGGTATCATTGACTTGTAAAAGCATCCAAGACCATGCTTTTTGTCTTAAAGGAGTACAGACAATTACACTGTATTTTAATCAATTTAGTTCAAAGAGTTCATAGCTGTTGATGCTACTGACCCATGGAGTGGGCATTTTCTGTAAATGGTGATGCATCCACTGTAATACGACATGAACAAATTAGAAAACATTTTTGCTATTGGTTTTACTGACTTCAACAAAACATATGGCTCTCCGACTTCATTTCTGTTTACACCTTTGATCTAGGAACATGTAGAGATGGCTTGCAGAATTCAAAAGTTCATCTTTTCCAAATCCCCTTAATATTTATCATGATGAAATACACAGACAGTACATTGACCGGAAATCATACAAACTGCCAGAGATCCGAGATATGCCACATTAAAAATTTCATACCTAAGCATGCAGACATTGGGAAATTGTTGGAAATCATGTTAGTTTTGAGCCCCTGTACAGCAAAATGTGAAGGTTTCAGTTTCATCAACAGTATTATAAGTATAAAAAGAGATATGGTTTTAGCAGGACACACTTAAAATTCCTATGAAAATAAATCTTACAATGTAGTCGGAGTGGGAAAATAACAGCAACTGAACATGGGCTGATATGAGGACCTGGAGGGAAATAATGCTATATGTAAAATGGAATCACATTTGAGTGTAACAGTCTGGCATAAATGATGTTTTAAATGATGTAAAATAGAACTATTATTGCAGTGTATTGGTGGTCCACATCAGGACCAGACAAAAAAAACATTGCTTTTAAGTAGATCAAATCAAATAAAGACATGGTCACACAATTTCTTTAAAATGATTTTATATTTTTTTTCTTCAAAACTTAAACTATAGTGATTTTAGTTCTGTGTCAAAATAATAATAATTCAGATATATTGCCCTTTGTGGCAAGTGGAGTCTGATTCATAGACTTTTAACGTATTCAGGATGTAACATATTCAGCCTAAAATAATGCTAAATAATAGACGTTATTTTCAACAAATTAGTGGCTATATCCCAATGAAATGAGAGCTACGTGAATGTCCCAAGAGCACGAGACAACCAACCTACAAGGTTACAATTGAGTTTATGACCTTTGGATTACGATTCTGATGCTTTACTAATTGAGCTGCTTTGGTCAAGTTATTGAGTTGCATCAACATGTCAATTTACTTGTGTAGGTTCAATAGGGTCTAAAAATATTGATGTAATAAACCGAAGAAAATACAGAAGCCACTTTAGCTCGAGTCATATTGGGTAATAAAATAAATTAAAGTTATCCATTTTGAATGCATTCATAATCTGAATTCAACTCATAATAACACCGATTCTTGTGACATTTGTATTTATGCAGCTTAAGTCGTGCAAAGAAACCAAACTGAATGATATTTGAACCTCAAAAGGAAATGGAAACTCATA
The DNA here is from genome assembly GCA_016617855.1 of Megalonaias nervosa. Lineage (NCBI taxonomy): Eukaryota > Metazoa > Mollusca > Bivalvia > Unionida > Unionidae > Megalonaias > Megalonaias nervosa. Next base: position 78,720 of record JAECUM010001289.1, read on the forward strand.
ATAGCAAATTCTGTGCAAGGTTCAGACCCTACTTTAGATTTATGATGAATTTTTGATAGCTTCAAACTTAAACATGTTTTTGAATCAGTTATACACCTACAAGAATGTAACTTTAACATATAGTTGAAGTATATAACTGATGATTTCACAACTTCAGTAATCATGCACTCAATTCTGAAGAAATGGAAATCCCAAAAAATGCAGAGAATATCTTTAAAAAAATATTCCCATGACTGATTGGAAAATTGTTTTATGCTTTTGTTTTACATAGTACATAATATTTTTATTCTTGAAAAATCAAGCACGAGATCTGCAGTGGTCTTGGGGATGTAGAATATGTCCACTTTGCCATTCTGCATAAGAGACTAATGGAGGCAAACTTTCTGACCCGGGATGCATCCTGTCATGATGGTCATGCCCAGGGATGCATCCTATCATGATGTTCATGCCCTGGGATGCATCCTGTCATGATGGTCATGCTCTGGGATGCATCCTGTCATGATGATCATTTTAATAAGGTATTGGATTTTTAAAAATAGCTGGGTTTATATAAAAACTCTGAACTTTTATTGCATATATGACTTGATTATTGGCAAGGGGGTCTATATTTTTTAATTATTTTATAATCATACTGAAATATACTGTACACCAACATGCAAAACTGCTGCCAGCCTGTCGGTGACAGATCTGTAGGCATATCAAGTAAATTTAATCAATAAATTTTATGTTTTATGACATTAAAAGAAATATTGGAATCCATGTGAAAAAAAAAATAAACAACAGTGAATTGTTTCTGATCATTCATGAATCTGGGTGAGATGAGAATATAAATAATTCGCATTTAATCTACGTCCAATAGATGCTTTGTAACTCCAAAGCAAAACTCGTCTGCAATATCTGATGACACATGCTACTTCTGATTCCCAGTGTCAACATTTGAAGATATTTGAATGCCTGGAAGCCACCAGAGGCTAAAAAAACCAGCCAAGTAAAACAACCTATTCAAAAGGAATACCACATTATCAAACAAACACGATAGTTGGATTAGAGAATTCGCTTGGAGTAAAGAAATAGGATGCATGCTAGGACAACAACCAGATCAACATCACAAATGATAACTGAGAATAGCTCAATGAATTTTCATAAAAGCCATGAAAAAGGAGCACAAGTTACCAAATTTGTTTCATACACAAATTATTTAAACACCATTTGTAACATACAATTAATGCTATTTGTTCAAAATGTCCAGAAAAAGAGTGGTCTGTACATGTAATCAGCCATGTTGGCCCTGTAGTTATAGAAGAGTTCTTTTTGATACAGGACTAAGCAGTTATGGCAGCTGTCACATGTGACAGGTAAACAAACATGATATTCAACAAATTATATGACAAACATATAATGAGTAAAAATTTAAAATATTTTACAAAAATATAGATGATGGAAATGATATTTGAATTGGGTAAATTGAGCTATAATTCAAAATGCTGATGTGAAAATTGAGCAGACACAATTGTCATTCAATATGCTGAGCTGAACTAACTGTTCAGCTGCATTCTGCTGAAGTGGATACATTTGATCCAGTTCCAGAAATCCAGTACTGGAATTCATCTTTCCACAAACCAAATTTCATCTGTACATTGTATACCAGAACCTCATCTTTGGATGCCAACTCTGGTGTCACTAGGGTTGGTGTCACCCAGTGTGGTAACTCATGGTGTCACCCCCATGGACCTCCTTCCTGCACAAAAACTCAAAAATTTTATAGACAGTCATTTTGGTGTCATCCCCTCTGATGGTGTCATCCGGTGCGGTCCACACACCCCTAGTGACGCCACTGTGCCGACTCTAGTTCTGATACCATAATTTCTGATATGTCAGCAAATGAGAATCCTGATACCTGTTCAGACTACGATTCAGAATGGTCATCAATGGTCAAATTATGATGCCCAGCCTCTATCTGGAGCAGCTGGACAGTAAACATCATTGTCCTGGTCAGTAAATAGTAGCTATATTGTGCTGAATTTAATAAAATTTAATAAATGACATATGATAGAAATAGTTTGCGGTTTTCTTTAAGTTCAATTTTTCATCATATAAAGAACCTTACTATGGGATGATATTCATGTCTACCTGAATTTACCATTGATTCATTGACAATATTTTGTCTCCTTGCATGATGAAATATGGGACCAGTTGGATATTAACAGGACCAGTTGCATATTCAGGTTATTGGTCTTTTGGGCTTGCAAGAGTTTTGCCAACTTTCATAAACTGCGGTACTCAAATCTTATTCATTATACTAAATTTGGTTCAAATAGCAACCCAAATGGTATCCAGTGCTGAACCTAAAAATGAATTAATGCAAACAGCCTGAAATATGTATCAAGTGTTTCTTTCACATGGGGTTCAGTTATTTCATATTGTTCATTTACATGGGGTTCAGTTATTTCAAACTGTTCTTTTACATTGGGTTCAGTTATTTCACACTGTTCATTACATGGGGTTCAATTATTTCATATTTTTTTACATGGGCTTAAGTTATTTCATATTGTTCTTTTACATGGGCTTCAGTTATTTAATACTGTTCTTTAACATGGGGGTTCAGTTATTTCACAGTTTTTTACATGGGGTTCAATTATTTCATAATGTTCTTTTACATGGGGTTCAGTTATTTCATAATGTTCTTTTACATGGAGTTCAGTTATTTCATTATGTTCTTTTGTATGGGGTTCAGTTATTTCATCCTGTTCTTTTACAGGGGGGTTCAGTTATTTCACAGTTCTTTTACATGGGGTTCAGTTACTTCATACTGTTCTTTTACATGGGGTTCAGTTATGCCATACTGTTCTTTTACATGCAGTTCAGTTACTTCATACTGTTCTTTTACATGGGGTTCAGTTATTTCATAGTTCTTTTACATGGGTTCAGTTATTTCATACTGTTATTTTACATGGGGTTCAGTTATTTCACACTGTTCATTACATGGGGTTCAGTTATTTGATATTTTTTTACATGGGCTTAAGTTATTTCATATTGTTCTTTTACATGGGCTTCAGTTATTTAATACTGTTCTTTAACATGGGGGTTCAGTTATTTCACAGTTTTTTACATGGGGTTCAATTATTTCATAATGTTCTTTTACATGGGGTTCAGTTATTTCATAATGTTCTTTTACATGGAGTTCAGTTATTTCATTATGTTCTTTTGTATGGGGTTCAGTTATTTCATCCTGTTCTTTTACAGGGGGGTTCAGTTATTTCACAGTTCTTTTACATGGGGTTCAGTTACTTCATACTGTTCTTTTACATGGGGTTCAGTTATGCCATACTGTTCTTTTACATGCAGTTCAGTTACTTCATACTGTTCTTTTACATGGGGTTCAGTTATGCCATACTGTTCTTTTACATGCAGTTCATTTACTTCATACTGTTCTTTTACATGGAGTTCAGTTACTTCATACTATTCTTTTACATGGGGTTCAGTTATTTCATAGTTCTTTTACAAGGGGTCAGTTATTTCATACTGTTATTTTACATGGGGTTCAGTTATGTCATACTGTTCTTTTACATGGGGTTCAGTTTTTTTTTATACTGTTTTTTACATGGGGTTCAGTTATTTCATACATTTCACTATTTGCATGAACAGTATGCATGCAGTTCATCATTCAATGTTCAAGGCTCTTATAATACTAATTTTTGGAACATATACAAGTGGACAGAAGTTGATATGACTGGATGAAGATGCACAACCATATGCTATCATAATTAGCAAAAAAAATAATTCCTAAAATATTCAAAGAACCTTTCAGAAAAAGGGGAACTTTTCATGAACCAAAATATTTAAAAATGCTGAAACAGTAAATGAATGGAAACTCTGTTCCCTTGCATAGAGATGCTAGACAACAATATGAAACCCCATTTAAGATTAATTTTATTTATTTTTCAAGCTGTTTGCAATGATATATTTTACTTGCATCAGTAGGTACCATGCCATTTTAAAGAACTATATTGAATAAGGGCCATTTTCTGCCCCCTCTCCAAATGTCCTTATATGATGTCTACTGTACACGAGGTGGTTAACATTTATTTCTGACATCAGTTTTGCGTTCACGTGTCCGTTGCCATGGTTACAGGTGTCAAAACACTATAAAAAAAGACATGAAAAGTAGTCATATTTTCCATTTACTTATCACAGATACTGCTTTACCATGAGCTATTCACTCAGTTTCAAATTTGCAATATTTTTTAAAATTATTTTAGGGGTTATAAAGCTCCATATATAAAGTTTAGTTTCTAAAACTATTCCAAAATGGTCCATTGTAGTTCAAGTTTCCTCTGACCCTTGCCACCCCATTTTTGATCTTTGGACATTTATGTTGGGGTGTTTTTCCAAATATCAAAAAAGGGGTGGGATGGGTCAGAGGAAATCCGGACTAGGTCCATTGTAGACAAAAATAGAATAGCAAACTTACACGTCAACTGAAAACTGTTTCCAAAATATGTTGACAAAAAGGTACTTAATCATAAAATACAAAAACACTTCCTCAATAAAATATTGTTTAATAGTATTGAATGATATTTAACATTATTGAATTATTTAAATGATTGATATTATTGAATATGACTGTAAAAGAGGCGTTAACAGGGGCCTGTACATTTGCTTCTTCGCCCGATACATGGGTTTGTTACCTTCACTGGAAATGACGAATGTTCTTTATGTATTGATGTACTTTTTATCCTTATATTTTCATAGTTATATAACACACACACTATGTTTCTATCTTGAGAAGAAAAAAACAGTTGTCTTCCACACCCCTTGAGGTAGCCTATAGTCAAACTATAATCTATTTATAAACTATATATTCATCCGTAAAGATATGATATGGACATTAATAAGAAAGAAAACACTATTGGTTCAGCACTTTTAATGAACTTCTGAAAAATGTGAAATATGTTTTAGAAGTAATGGCACTGGAGAATACAGGAAAGAAACAGACTATAGGTATTGTACTCGAAAGACATTTTGCATCTATTTTTAAACCAGCACGGGAATACTGCATAATACTGACTGCATACAGTTGTCTGTGAAATGAGGGGATGTACATGTTAATAAAGAACATATACCTATAATGAACAAATGGAAACACAATCATTTTATTATTCGTTTTGCAAATGCTATTAACCAGCACTTAGAGTCTGCAAAGATGGTGATTTACATCGTGCAAGATTCGGGGATTTATAGAATGAATGCAACTTTCAAGGAATTTTTGGGAACAAGTTTGCACATAAACTTGGATGAAAAACGAGTCAAACTAAGTATTGTTCTACCTTTTCATTGTTTAAAGTAACAATATATGACTATGCTCTCTCTCTCTCTCCCATGAATATGTAGGCCTATATTCAATTCTTTGTCACGACTTAAAACTGGGGCCCTCGATGGGAGCAATGAAGAAATTCAAAAACGTATGTAAAAATTTTAACGAATAAAATAACGTTACATGAATATGTGTTCATATATACCATTAAAGTAAAGCTAGTCACATTAGTACATTGACTACTATAATTTGACAGAGGTTTCGAAGGCAAATTTTGTGCATCAATATTTTCAGTACTGTATACTATACATGTACAGTAGGCCGACATGCTTGTCCAGATTCCTACACAAAAAATCATGCGAATATCTCGCCGTAAGGCTTTCTATATAACCGGAGGTTCAGAGAAGTGTTAAAATGACAATATATGCAAGCAAGAGACGACGAAGCATCTGATAAAAAAATGCACTCACGAAACACATATTACCTAACGGCAGCAGTTAACTAAAACTAATAGCATATCTTGATGATAGTAACTTCCCCACTCTTCCACCCACAATATGACCCCGAGGTGATATACTCCTGCCATCTGTGCAGTTGAGATGAGCAACTCTTACTGTAGTTGCCATTTTTTGGTGTATGTAAGGGTGCAAATTTCTGTCGATCTATGAAGAGCACATTAATTCGGGCAGGTGAACGATTAATTAGATTTATGGGGACCCGTAGTGTGTTAAATTGCCATAATGCACGGATTTGTAATGTCTGTCTCTCCTCCTATGCGCATGTAGACCTATATTTAATTCTTTGTAGTGACTCAAAACTGGGGCCCTCAATTGGGGGCAATGAAGAAATTAAAAAACGTATAGAAAAATTTTAACGAATAAAATAACGTTATGTGAATATATGTTCATATATATTAAAGTAAAGCTAGTCACATTATTACGTTGATATTATAATTTGATAGAGGTTTCGAAGGCAAATTTTGTGTATAAATATTTTAAGTACTTTATACTATACATGTAGGCTGACATGCTTGTCCATATTACTATGCAAAACTCATGCGAATATCGCACCGTAAGGCTTTCTATATAACTGGAGGTTCAGAGAAGTGTCAGAATGAAAATCTATGCAAGCAAGAGACGACGAAGCAGCTGATAGAAGAAATGCACTCACTAAACACATATTACCTAATGGTTGCAGTTAACCAAACTAATAGCAAATCCTGACGATTGTAATGTCCCCACTCATCCACCCACAATATGACCCAGGGGTGATACACTCCTGCCATCTGTACAGTCGAGATGAGCAACTGTTAACTGTAATTGCCATTTTTTTGGTGTATTTCACCTTGGATCCCTCTTAGATTCACTGGGAGGTGACCAGACAGAACTTAAAACGACTGCAGTCATCAGAGAGAATAAAAAGCATTAGAAATAAACTGATCGGGCCAACAAGGACATAAAAAGTGAAATTATTAGTAAATATATCTTAAAAATATACCTTTTGTACTCATTTGAACATGGTATGTACATTGCCAGATTACCCATTACGCATATTAAGCACATGTTTAGGGCACCAGCCCAACAGGGGCACCAGAAAAAAATTATATTTGTTGATGATAAATTTGAATGAATTATATATGACCATTTCGATCTGCATGTTATGTGTATTTTGATTTGGAATGGTGGCAGCACTGGTATTTTCCAGTCTTTGTTAGCTTCTGATATTTATTTTTTTTTAATTTCACATTTAGTAGTGGGGGTGGGGTACTATAATATTTTCGGTGATGAGGGTCCTGGAAGGCCTTAATCTGGCAATTGCTATGTATTATCATTTTCTCTTCCTTAGTTTCACACAAATAAGATGACATAATAATGGAAACATCATCATATGGATGACAATTCAAATTATACAAAATTATCATTTGTCGTATAAACATAAAAGGAGCCAGATGACTGCTGATGAAAGTAGTGGTCACAGGGTAGAAAAACAACTCATTTGATTCCCTGTTGTCATTCTGGAATAGATGTTGCATCCTTACGATGACTAGTTAGTGATGCTTTCTTTGTCAACTCATCATTTACCCATCTTTTGCAGCCAAGAAACCATAGGAAACTACATACATGGGCACAACACCCAACAATCCGAGCACCAACCTTGCAGCTTGTATTGGATTCACAGTGAATGGATTTTACTTTTGGAGTGGCGAGACTGGATTTTTACATGTAACAGTCCTGGAAAATCCATGCATGCCATAACCTCATAGTGCCCCTTCACTGTGAGATACTCATTTATATACTTTGGAGCCTGTTTGACTTGATAAATGCCCATAGTGATGTCACGCAGGTAATCAACTGATATCCTGGGAAATTCATTCAGTTTCCAAGTGGATGCATCCATCTTGAAGTACAATTTGTGCTTATTCAGCAAGCTGTTCTCTTGAACCAGGATTTAAACCTTATTCAGTTACAGGAATTGATTCATTTTCAAGCCAAAAAAGGTGGAAATAGTCATCATCGGATAAGGAAGAAGGAACATCAAAGTTAAGATATGACTTTGTTTTAATTAGCTCATGCACATTCTGTAAAAGTGATTTAATATCTGTTCTAGTAAAGTTTTCAAACTCTTTTGTTGCAGTGATAGATTGCAGGGCTTCATTAGTGAAGTAGGAGCTTTCCAAATGGAATTTGCAACATCTACTATTTGACTTTATAAAAATACTACACTCTGCAAAAGACTGGGTTATGGCACAGATTTGGACATTAACAAGATGATTTTGATGCCCATATGGTTTTTTACATACAACACAATGTCTGCGAGATCTTGATGTTGATGGAATTTGAAGTTGAATTGATTGTGGGCCTTTTATGTCAGCACTTTAAGTGTTTTAGACCATTCACCAAATTGTCATATCTGACATAAAGTCTCATTTGTTGGGTGCTTTTCATACATTTGCAAGTATTAACTTTGGCAGTCATATTTATTATATAATGATACACAGAGCCTGTGAATTCCATATAATCAGTTCTTGTAGGGATGGAGCCAGAAACTGATTTTATGAACAGTATCTAAAAAGAAACAATTTGGCTTATTATGTATTATCATAATTCTTGTTTTATATCATAAATTCTTGTGCCATCCATTATGCCATGTTACATCCCCAAATTTTTTTTTTTCAGACATGTTTTGGTCTGAATATACTGTATGCTTGATAATGTTTTATGGTTAGTGCCAACTCCTCCCACCCCACCCCTTTTTTGTTTCCACTAGAAAAAATAGGTAGATGGACATTCTTTTAGTATTATTATTAATGCTGTTATTAGTAGTAATATTTTAATAGTAGTAGTAGTAGTCAATTTTATTATGTTTATGATTTTCTGTTGTTATAATCAGTAAGTGTATAAAGTTATGACGTTATCATTTAATGAAATAAGGAAAATATGCCATTATAATAAATATGCAGTATTTAGATAAAAAGATTGAACAAACTTGTTTTGTTTATTTTTATTTTTGCTGGTTAGGGGGTAGGAATACTACCATTATCCTTTTCAATTAACAAACCATAAATCAATTCAGTTACTTTAGCTTCCATTCTGACCTTGGGACATGTTTCTCACTGTTTCTAATTTCAGTAATTGCTAGAAAAATCATTGATTTAGTAGGCAAGTAAAAATTTATATCAGTCCAAAACCAGTTTTTCTTGATTTGGAGAAGTGATTAGGAAAATGTGATAAAGCATTAAGTCTTAAAATTTTTTTAGCATAAACAAACATGTCTAAAAAGATTATACTATATAATGATGGAATAATAATCGCTTCACAACACTGGTTCCACCACAATCATTTTCTGATGCAAAGATATTTGGCCACTCTCCTCTAGTTTTCTTTTAGATGAACACCATACCCATAAATTGTTTTTGCAAAAAATTGGCAACATAATAATACAATTCCATTTAATGTTTACTCCACGTAGTCTTTGTTTAGATAAGTTCCAAATGCCCTTTCAGCACCTCTTCGAAAAATTGTGTTCCCAAGGCAATTTAGAAAGAATGAAGAAAGAGAGAAATGAATAGATAAAATTGTTTTTAAAATATCTGAACAGTTATTATTCCCAGAATTTTTTAAATATAATAATGAAGGAAATGATATAGTGCACTCCAGAAATGCGGGTCTAACTGCTCACGCGTAGCGATACGTAGGCAGATACAGTGCAACAGAGAAAACGAAAATGATAGCAAATTCAAGAATTTTTTAGTTTTTAGTGATTAGCGCAAACGTGCTCACCTAAGTTAATATGAGATCCAAAAAATTTTCATAAAAATTAATCAATCAGTGTAAATACCTTGTCTGAGCAAGCCTGCACTTAGATCTTATTTCTCGTTTTAAGTTGCTCAAATGTAGCATTTTCTTTTAAATTTCCCATACCAGCCCATGTTCAAAGGTCATGTTTAAGTATGAAAAAGAAATTTATATGCATATGTAATGCAGAACCAGGTGTTTTATACATCAAATAATACAATGAGACAGAATTTTGATATTTACAAGAAATTTTTTTTCCTATAAAAACGGGGGGCAGAAAATGGCCCTTATTTAATATAGTCCTTTAAAATATTTAATATGTACATAAAATTTTGCACATTCTTCAGCAACAATGTTTTTATTTGCGATCTGATTGAACAATGACAAAGTTTGTGAAGAACGACTACTGTCTGCTTCTAAAAATGTTGTCAATAAAACATAAATTAACTTTGCTAATCAGATAAAGAATGTTTCCATCACGCTTAAGTGTAATCAAAAGGCAAAGGTAATTCCACTTTAATCCAATGCTGAGATTAAGTAGCCATAACAATGAAGTGTCTTAATATCCATGAAACATCTTAATAATGACATTTAGAAGAACAGTCCTCGTATCCTTCTGCCCATCCCTTGTCTGTCGTATAACACATTGAACTTGTTCACAAACTGTAAAAGATTAAAGAAATATGATATTTTTAAAAACGAAATATTTATAATGAAACAGATTAATTCAGATTCATCCATGCTATAATTTCTTATCAATAATTTGAAATTTCATTGCGACTTTTCATGCTACTTTTGTCTCTATTTCACTGAAAAGAAACTAACAAAAGTATACTATGACTAAAATGAACCAATAGTATCCTTATATTAACTATTCTTGTAAATACAGTGTTTTAGTTTTGTCTGGTGTTTTACAGCACAGAAACTAAAATGTTATTCTGCGCCTGGACAACTAGACGAAAGTGCTTTGCCCCTGGAAGCAAGACATTAGCTAATCCTAAATAACCCCAGGTAAACCTAAAAAAACCAAACCCCCATACCAAACTTTGAAGTATCATTACTACCATCTTTAGTTCATTGTTCAACCATCTTAACTGAATGCATGACTGGCTGAAATAACAAAATGTCTGTAAGAAGATATTTAGATCTAAATTTTGCTTTTAGTGTAAAGCAAGTTTTTTCCCACTGGTCAGATTCAAAGCAAATTTTATATGGATGCAACATCTGTTGTTCAAGGGTTCATACCAGATAAAATTAGACACTTGGCATAAATAGAATTCCCTGAAGCAGTGCGATTTAAAAAATAATGTTGGCAAAAATGTTATGACTGGGGTACAAACACATAATTGTACAGATTTTTTCAAAAATTTTGAAACTGTCTCCCTTGAACAATTTCTGGACAGTGGTTAAAATTTCATGACTAATCATACGTTTCTTCTAACAACTTATAAAAATTAATAGTGAATACATTTTTCCACATGAAATCTTGCCAAAAGCTGTGTTTACTTGAATCCATCATTAGAAAAGCAGCATAAACATGAAGCAAAAGTGAATCTGAGATCACTCACTAGCTGAGATCTGACAATCAACAAATACAAGAGCAGTTGACCAAGAAATATGGATCTGATAAGTACTTTTTGAAGAAATTATCTCCATGGCAAGCAAAACATTTATTACAAATCTGATAAAGTATGTTTTTTGTTTGTTCCTAAATATTAATGAAAATAAAGATAAAGCAAAAATTATTAAATAATTAAAATGACCGGATGTCTAATTTGCACAGTTCATGCAATTTATATACTGCTCTGCTAACCCAACAAAAAACCATGTGCAAAAAATGTTATTTTCGTGGGGTCAGGGTAGAGCCAATCACCATTTTTATTCTTTTTTACGGCTTTTTTAGGTTTCAAAGGTCAAAATACAATTTTAGGCTTTTCAAGGTTTGTGAGGTCTGCTTCTAACCCTGTATAAATTAATGTCAGAATATTTTCTCTTGATTTGGCCAAATTCTGCTGAGCAGTTTCAGAGAAGACATGGTTTTAAGTTTTTTTAACATAGTAACAGCAGCCATATTCTATGGTTAATTGGAAACATTTGTATAAATCTGGAAGCCTTTATGCCAGGCTGCTTTCTGTCAAATCTGGATGAATTCAGTCAAATGGTTTGATAATTAGTTATATAAGAATTTTTTTTTAAAGTAATGGTGACTAAAATTCGATTAATGCACCAAAAAATTCCTAAAATTTGGAAACAAGAGGACAAGTGCAAAGCTGGCTTTTAACTAAGCTCAAACATGGGCATCTAATCAATTATTTGATATCTTCATTGCAAGTTACCAATAATCAACTAAACTTATTACGTATTAATCTATTTATTGAGAAGACAAATATAGGTCTACACTATTTAAATATGTATGTGCATTATACCCAAGGCCTACATTGTTTACAGCTGTATGTGTGTTATACCCAAGGCCTACACTGCTTACAGCTGTATGTGTGTTATACCCAAGGACTACACTGTTTACAGCTGTGTGTTATACCCAAGGCTTACACTGTTTACAGCTGTATGTGTGTTATACCCAAGGCCTACACTGTTTACAGCTGTATGTGTGTTATACCCAAGGCCTACACTGTTTACAGCTGTATGTGTGTTATACCCAAGCAAAGTAAACAATATATGTTAGTCCCAAGACTACAAAGAATTCAGATATTTTATCCAATTCATCCTTGATTCAGATTGAATGCAATTGCCCTGGATTACACACATTATACTGTAAGAATGGAAGTTAAAAAGCAACATGGATAAGAATCATGCTGACACAGTCTTGTTCCTTTATGAAAGCTGAAACTTTAGTTTTGACTTTTTATGAGAATAGCTACAAGAGAGAGGCAACAAGCTAAAGCCTTACAGAGGTTTTGAAAAGCCCAATGACAAAACATCAGTCACAGACCTCTCAGGACCTGGATTTAATCCCTGATTTTGATAAGTATGAGAGCAAATGCTTTCAAGTTAAAAGTTATTTGGGGAGAGGGGCTGGGGCTTCAAGTTTCTTCCACCTTAAAGAGGGTTGCTAGTAAAATATTTGGGGTACTGAACTTTTCAAAAAATGATATTTTTAAATAGGTAAAGGTCCAAGCAATCCAAAACCAATTTGTAACAGGAAATTTTATAGGATATTATGTTCCTCCAAAAAGACTTTCCCAATCGTATTATCATTTGGAATTACTTCCTGCTACCTCCCATCTATCTATTTAGCTATCTATCTATCTATGTATGATATAGACAAGGGGGGGGGGGGGAGTAACTCTTACAGATTACCTTCCTTTATCCAAATTAGCTAGCCAATTTATCCAAGATGTTATCAGTTTAACCTTGAGCAACAATGTGAATAGTATGCTCACATTAGCAGGGTTGGGAGGGAATCAGTAATCAGGTAAGTATTATCAAAGAAACAATTTCCTTTCCCTGTCCAATACATTGCCTGATTACATTACCATTAGGAGAATAAGTTACAGCGTCCAACCTCTACCAACATCATCTTGCAGCAGTCCCATTAATTCTGTACTGAAAGGATGAACTTTTCCTGATGTGAGAATAGTACAACTAATGATTATGCATTAATATGTGTGCAAGAGCAATTAATGCTTGATCCCATACCTGGCTATTGTCTTAGATTAACAAAATCAATGTCTGGATGAATCCAATGAAAGCTGCAAGGTCATTCCCAGAATTCAGGTTGTGTTTTCATGAAAGTTATAGGTAGCCATCACCACAGAAAATGTCAGTTTAGGCACCGTATACCAATCACCATAGAAAATGTCAATCTGGGCAATGAATACCATTCTAAGACAGACTGAAATCTGCTTGGATCACACCACGAGTTTCTGGATGGCTTTATTCGTTGGTTAGCAGCCAGGATGGAATATGGCAATTTTCGTATGACTTTTTGGCTAGACCTACCAGCAAAACAGAAAAATAATCCCACATGTCTGGTTTCAATATTTCCCAACTGTACACAGAAATGGATAAGGTCTTATGCTCAGTGCGCTGCAAACTAGGATTCCAAACTATCCTAAATTCATTTAATTCACTTGATGACATTCTCAATGAGAGGGCTTTCTTAATCATTTGTATCATAGATGAATCCTAAAGATCTGTACTGAGTTACTTGCCTCTGTCTATAACATAATGATGAAGATGTTTTTGTCTGTCAGGGGAAGGCTGGATTTTGAAGGTAGCAGAAAGTAATTCCTAATCCTAATGTGGTTGGGTAATGTATTTGATAGAGAAATTACAGGCTGGTGTGCATTTTCTTCCATTACATTTAGCTGAACTTCTACCCCAAGTTATTGTCAATACATATATCAGCATTGGAAGACATCAAAATTACCAACAAAATAACAGCTGAAAGCATTTAAAAATCCATAAATGTAAGACAGGTTGAAGATTACTAACTCCTCTTGTCACACAAAAGCGTATGCTTGTGTCTAAAGGTTTTTGTCAATAAAACACAATTATCATTAATATCCCATTGATTTTCTGCAACAAAAAGCCTGTGCAGCCAATTAAATCAGGATGTATGCAGCAGCATTTTATGGCACCTCAGCACAATTTGGACCATATGGTGCCAACTAAAGGTAATTATCTGAAAATGACAAAATGAATTCTGCAAAAACTTTAGGAAGACAAACCCTTCCAATAAAAGTAAACATGAAGAACAACAAGATAAAATACGATAATATGCAAAATCTACATAAAATATGATGGTAACATATGAAAATCCTCAAAATATATATGGCTTAAATTTTTTAAAAATAAACTGCATTTCCTAAAATAAAATCCAACATTTTCTCAGTACATCATCATAGTTTCTTCATGCAGGTTATGGTTAAATCTGATCATATGTCTCAACAGTAACAATAATTTTCGTGAGGTTTCAATTTTCTGGCTTTCTAAAATCCACAAAGTACTACAGAGCATGTTCGGATAACACAGAGCATGTTCAGATAACACAGAGCATGTTCGGATAACAACTAAAGTAGAATAAACATAAGTTTTAAAAGCAATGTCATAACTTTTGTTCTGAAACTCACCTGATTAATTGTGTTACAACCTTTTGTAATTGTACCCAGGTAAGCCATCAGACAAACATCGTTACATTGCTGAAACAGAAATAAATATTTAATGGTTAGAGAGAGACCATTAATACCTGTATGCAAATAGTTACAATGCAAATACAGAAATAAATGCAGATTAAATAAGTCTGAGGAAAATTACACACCAATGCATATGCAATTTCAAGAATGCAGCATCCCAAACCCACACAAATTTGTTTGATCAAAGCAAAATTGATTTATCTACATACAGACGAAATTAACATAACTCGATGTGGTGGCTGCAGATTAACAGAAACATTCTACATTTCATGGACATATTTTATGCCAAAAAAAGGATGTAATGTAAATCAGACATTCAGTCTTCATCTTAACAGTTTTACTACGCGATTTTTAAGTGCATAGTGCTATAAAATTGGAAATCACCATGTTGCTGGGAAATACTCTGATAATTAATCCCTATATGACCATGGTAACAATAAGTGGTTCACATTCATTTCAATGTCTAGCTGGCCTTAACTGAATGGTACCCTCAAACATTCAATATGGCCACCAAGTATAATCTTGTGTACTACTTTTTTTGTAATAATGCATATTACAAAGAGTCCCTTAATGGGATTGATGATCTATTAACTGACAAGAGTTTCCAGGAATTCAAGATGAAAGTATTTCTTCTACTGCGTTGCTGAGTACTGTGTATCATATCCTATGCTTCCAACAAACTACCTAACATCCGAGTTAACATGTTCAAAAGATGTGTGTACAGTATAAAATTCTTTATTGTAAATTTTAACTTTGAACCTGATTTCATGGAGAGAAGCTTACTATACTGGTCTCAGACAATGTTAATATATAACCACATGCTAAGTTTTGTTAAATCAACAAGTAATATTTTTGGGGAAAAAAAACTATTGTATAATTCAAGATATTTTTCAAATATATTCACAAACTAAATCAAATGATATAAATCCACTATTATTTGCTCATGATATATAAAGGCCAGTATAGATAAAACTTGTATGATTACCCTTGACCTTGAAATCAATATCAAAGTACTGACTATCAACTTGTTCAATGGAATGCCGCTAAATACAACATCTGGTCAAGCTTTGCTTGTATTGTACAACTAAATACAAAGTCTGGTCAGGCTTTGCTTGTATATGTACAACTAAATGCAAAGTCTGGTCAAGCTTTGCTTGTATATGTACAACTAAATACAAAGTCTGGTCAAGCTTTGCTTGTATATGTACAAGTCATTGTGACTGTAAGCTCAGTAAACTACAAAATGGAAGTGATGACATATGACTTGTCACAAAGGTCAGTTAGGTCTGGTTTTCAAAATCACTTTACAAAAGTATGGCTATTTGGGTGGTCAGCTATGCACCATTTTCATTAACAGCCATTTAAATATTGCAAAAAGTGTTTTATAGAAAAACCCATGTAAATGCCACCATTTGTACAAGAGTAATCATAAGATTTTATAGATTGCCTCTATGGTACCATGATGTTGGCCAGGGAAGCCTCTATGGCACTATGATGCAGGTCAGGGAAGCCTCTATGGTACCATGATGGAGGTCAGGGAAGCCTCTATGGTACCATGATGGAGGTCAGGGAAACTCAATTTCATTACAACTAGCTACATAATTTGACAGTGTTCTATAGAAAACCTCATGTCAAGATGTCTGTCCATTCAGATGTAGCCATAAAAAGATTTTCTGGACTGCCATAAGGGCAGACATCTTGAAGATTGTCCCAGCATCATATTAATATTTAAAAGCAATGTACTGCATGAAAGATTGTTGTTGTTGTTGTGGGGCTTAACGCCATTTTTCAGCACACGATAGGCTATACATGGCGGCCAGTATTAATGGTGGAGGAAGAAACCGGGAAATTCCCAGAAAGAACCATTGACCCACGAGAAGCTACTGGCAAGCTCGCTCACATATCCACATTCGCCGAATCCTAGACTTGAACCCACGCAGACAGAGGTGAGATGGCAGTGATCCATAACGAAGAGCGCTTTAGACCACTCGGCCACTCGGGGCCCCTCTGCATGAAAGAAGTATTACAACAACAACAAAATGTTGATAAGGTTACCTGTTCTGGAGTAGCTTTTACACAAACATGGGAGGTGGAAATATATCACACTGACATCATCTTCATTTAGGAATAACTACATACTGAGATAAGCATTTTAGTTGTAAACACATCTCAATACGGCCATCATATTGTAGGTCTGACAGGCACCATTTTATTTAGGACAAACTAGACAGCATAAGAAGCCTTTCAGCAAATGTCCTATCTGAAACACCCATCTGTTCAATAGAAGCAATAACAAGATTTTCAAGCTGGATGCCAGGTCAGCAACACTTTCATTTAGTACCAACTAGACACAAGAATTATTCTGGTGAAAAACTATAAAGATATGAACATCCATTCAGTTGGAGCAGTGAAAAAAGATTTTTAAGATGACCACCACTGTAGCCATGTGACATATCTATCAGGTACCATTTTCATTTAGAAGCAGCAATATCAGCATGAAGTCTTTCAGTGAAAATCACATTTCAATAAGACCTACCATTCAGGAGGAGAAGCAATAAACAGTTTTAAAGATAGCCACTATTGCAAATCAGTGCCACTTCATTTAGGACTAACCATACATCATATGATGAATTTTAGCGAAAACCCCAGGGGGACCATGAAAATGGAGTGAACTGTATTAAAAAGATTTGGTCCTCCTTCAAAACGACTTGGATGACCCAACTGCTCATTCAGGAGTGGTGATGATTTTCAAGGTAGCCACAGTGGAAAGCATACTATATGTCACTTTGGCAGTAGTCTCATTAAGGATGACCTAAATATCTCAAGGTCTTTTACTGAAAACCCCATTCTGATGAGTAGCAGCGATAAAGAGATTTTCAAGATGGCTGTGATGAAAAATGGTGTTAAACCCTACAACAACAACAACAATAACAACAACACAGAACAACAACACAGAAAATTGTTTAAATGATATCTTGTCAGAAACTGCTAAAGCTACGTTAAAAACATACACACACAAAATATTAATCAGCAAGGTGGAGAATTCTGCATAGCCCAAACCTGTGACTGACAACAATGCATCATATTTCCTTTGCTTTCAAAGTCAATCCGATACATGATGCTTCCCATCAAGTTTGCTCAAATTCTATTCAACAGTTTCTGACAAGATGTCATTAAAACAATTTTCTACGTTTAGTAATGGTGGTCATACTTGACAGCAATTCTGCATCATTTGTATAAATCTAAAACATCCTGATACCAATTATCTATGCAAGGATGCTTTCTGTCAAACTTAGTCAAATTCTGCTAAGCTGCCTTGACAAAAAGTTTTTTTAAAGGTTTCCTAATTTTAGCTCTGGCAGTCAAATTTGATGTTGGATCTGAATCATCTGAACAAATTAAAAAAATTTTCAAGCAAGGATGCTGACAAAATCAGTCAGATTTTGAATTCAGTGTTTTTAGAAATCATTGGAAGTTTTCGCTATTGTTAGAACAGTGGAAATATCTGATGGTGAATTGGCATCATTTGAACAAAGCTAAAGGGCTTTTATACCAGGATGCTTTCTTTCAAAATTGGTCAAGTACTCCTGAGGGCTTTTTGAGAACCAGTCACTTAAAAGGAGGGATTTTCTTTTCATTTTTAGTAAGGACATTCATATTCAACAATGGATCATCATCATTTAGACAGATCTAAAAAAAACTCATGCCTGAATTCTATCTATCAAATCTGGTCAACATATGTTTAGTGATTTTTCAAAAGAAGTCATTTAAAGATTTTATATTTTTGTGATGGTGGCCAGAGTTGACACATTGGCACCATATTAAAAAATCTGACATTCAAATTGGTCAAATTCTGTTGAGCATATTTTAGAAAGTTCATTCAGTTAATAAATTTGAAGAAGCTTAGTGCCAGGATGGTTTATGTCAAATTTTTTAAATTCTGTTCAGCAGTTTTTGAGACGTCTCTATTTTTAGTAGCAGAAACCATACTGGATGGCAGATTGGCATCATTTGAACAAAACTGAAGAACTTCATGCTAGGATGCTTTATATGAGATTCTCTCAAATTCTATTCAGTGGGTTTTGCGACACTCTAAATAACAACTGTGAATAGACAATGTTCTATCCATGACAAAGGACCACACCATAATCTCTTTTAACAGCCAGGTCAGCTAAAACTATACAAGCTTACATCATAGAAATCTTCTTTAAATTTGTCTGTATTTAAAACAGGTAGACGATAACAAAGGCTGTATGCTTCCCTGAGGATGTCATGGTTCTTAGGAACTTCACCTGAAATTATACATACAGCAAGAACACAAATTATGTAGAATGCATTGATTTGTCTTCAAGTTTGCGAGAAATAGAGCTCAATGCAAAATGATAAATTTATATCATTGATGCACATGCCAATGACAGAAATGGTTTCAAAATCGTTGGAAAAGTAATAGCTATGATTTGGCTATACCGCTCACTCCAAAAATGAGAAAAGACTATTTCTTAATTAATGCTTACAATGTACAATGTACTATAGATTGTTCATATTAAACAGTCTATATCTTTAAACAACATGAATGACTTCGTTGGTTTATTTTATTATTTAGAATGCTCTAAAATAAAACAATGCTGTACTGACCCCTCTATGACCCGAAGTCTTATCCAATCTCCCAAAAGTAGGTTACCATGAACTACACTGTGCTGTATGACCCCTCAACTTAGCCTAAGTAAACTGCACTGTATGACCCCTGACTTAGTCGAAGTCCTAAAAGTAGATTGCCATGAACTACACCATGCTCTATGACCTCTAGACTTGGATGAAGTCCTAGAAATAGGTTACCATGAACTACATTGTCCTGTATGACCCCTTAAATTTAGCCCAAGTCCTAAAAGTAGGTTGCTGTGAACTACACTACATTTACTTAAGAATGATCAACACTGGTTGGTTGATTTTTAACATTAAGCACTTTATTTGGCTACATTATGCCAATGAAACGGAATCTAATTTCTTTTACCAAGGGTACACAAAAACCTGAGTGAAAATTTAACAAGTGAACCTTGGATTACAAGTCGAATGCTCTACCAGCTCAGCTGCCTTGGCTACAAATAAGACTGATAAAATCAGAAACAACTACAATGTTGGAGGAAATGATCACCAAAATCACAAACAGGTGACCACAATTTTCAGATAGTGATTTAAAATCTATCAGTTTATCAATATGTTCACATTTAAAGGTCACTAGTGTCTACAAGTGAAATGCATTTTCAAAGTTGTATAAGTAATAAAATGATATAAGAAACTTGCATAATTTAACATTAAATGAATATTTCTTTGAAAATACAGCTTAAGAAATTGCAGACAATACTCAAGGAAAACAGTAGACAATGAAGACCAAAGTTGAGTGAATACAAGATCTGCAATGGCAATACCATATAGGTGACTGTCAGGTGTAACAAACAGTGAAACATGTCAGCAAATAAGAGATTTCTGTTTCAAAATACCTGTGGAATGTATGTATTAAAAACAGTTCCAAACCAGAGCTGCATGCAAAAACTATACATCTGTGCCAACAATCCCCTAAAAAAAGTGATACCTATTTGTCTTTGAAATGTTTAGCAGGTGGAACAAAACAAAAGCAAATATCTGAGTGATCAGACATGATTTTGGTCTTCCATAAAAAAAAGCTGAACAAATTTTATGGGGGGTTTGGGGGTCCTCCCCCAACGGGTTCTCGAGGGGCAGCGCCCCCAATCCGGGCATTCAGGGGGCCTTTGGCCCCCTGCCAAAAACGCATTTTACAATCATAAAAAACTGATCCTGGTGCAACTTATGATCATAATATGAAACAAAATAATCATTTGAAAAACTAATCAACTTACCAAAAATGTTCAACTTGACTTGAATAATTTCACAATATTTATTGTCACATGAATTTGTTCTCCAATACTATTGATGCTGAAGTTATTTCACGTGCATGTCAGTGTTCACATCGTAATTAAGTCACATTAATTTGTCAATTTTTGCAGCAAACATATTATACTTCTCTCTTTTCATAACAAATCTGTATATCAACTACATAAAAATAATCCCATACATTCACTCGTCTTTTTCTCCACTGGACAGAACCTGTTGATATGCCAGTTGAGATCTTTTTGCGGCTTTGGCAAAGATTTCTTTTGCCTTCCTTTTTGTCACCACCAACTTTTTTGGCTCAATGTGCAATCGTTTCTTTTCCTTCTCAACGAGAGCCTTTTCCTTTCAAGTTAGTGCTTGTATTGGTGACATGAAGTACGCATATTCCGACAGAGGGCTACATCTGTTCTCTCATGCAAGAAATCTTTCTTCTTATAGTAATTAACTGCACTTTTTCCAGATGCCTTCTGAGCTTCAATTTTTCTGTATGCAGCTTCTTTTGTAGGTGCTGTTCCAAACTCTTCCAACCGTGATTACCATAATTCAGATCTTTCTTGCAGAGGTCACAAAATGCCAGTCCTCTAGCGTTCAGTCTTCTTATAAACTGACCAACTAAATTTCTGTCAACTTTTCGCTCCAGCCATTCCCATATGTTTTTTAAACCTTTATCTCAACTTCTCATGTCATGGTCTCTCTCAACAACTCGGGACGCCATGTTTTGCAAGCATGCTTCTTCTTTCCATTGCCATCAGTTTCCATTACAAGAAGATTCATTGGATGAATTTAAACTTTTGACCAATCAGAATACTCTTTACAAGAGTCCTGTGCTAACTAATATATGGAATGAATACTTTACAAGGGTCGTTGCGGAATGGGACCGGACAGACTGTTTTTAAAAAAACCAGATCAGAGATGATATAAAAAACGGACTATATCAAGAAAAATCTGATTCAAGTCAGGAGAAAAGCGGAATTCAGCTTTAAAATGGAGAAAAATCATGTCTGAGTGATCAAATCATCAGGTTCCTACACTGAAGCAAAGGTAAAATTTGGCCATAACTCCAACCAAATTAAGTGGAAGAGGCAAATGCATTCACATACAAAAAGATATAAAAAATAAAACTCCACAAACCTGCTTGTCCTGCAGATATGTATTTCCCAGACAAATGCATTACCAAGTAGCACTGTAATATGTCAGAGATGAGAATGTTTCAAAATGCCTAATTCAGGACTTATTCCAAAATGTTACTACTGCATCTTTGACTGCAACGAAGACCAAATTCTACCTTTGATTTTCACTTTTCTGCACAACAGAACCTTGGTTTGGGTTGTAATTTCACGTGCACTTTACACTAGATCAACAGATTAAAAACTGAAATAACTCTTTTAACATTTCTTATGATTTTTTAATGCACAAAACATTCAATTTCATGGCTTGTTGAGGTAAAGTTTTACAGACAAGCCATTCAGTTTCATGGCTTACTGAAGTAAAGTTTTATGACAAATCATTCAGTTTTATGGCCTGTTAAGATAAAAATTTTAGAGACAAGCCATTCAGTCTCAAGGCTTGTTGAGGTGAAGTTTTACAGACAGGCCATTCAGTTTCATGGCTTACTGAGGTAAAGTTTTACAGACAAGCCATTCAGTTTCATGGCTTACTGAGGTAAAGTTTTACAGACAAGCCATTCAGTTTCATGGCTTACTGAGGTAAAGTTTTACAGACAAGCCATTCAGTTTCATGGTTTACTGAGGTAAAGTTTTACAGACAAACCATTCAGTTTTATGGCTTACTGAGGTAAAGTTTTGACACATCATTCAGTTTTATGGCTTGTTCAGGTAAAGTTTCAACACATCATTCAGTTTCATGGCTTGTTCAGGTAAAGTTTTGACACATCATTCAGTTTTATGGCTGAGGTGAAGATTTACAGACAAGGGCAATTAATGTCAGCAAACTTTACCGAACATGATTCCTGTAACTCTGTCAAAAAAGGACTTGGAAAGACAAAACTTTTAAAATACACTTGTTCATAAATAAGGCAGTTGATCTACCCCCCTCCCAAAAAACAGAAAAGCTGAATAGACAGACAAAAGGACAAATATATAGTAAATGTGAATAAAATAGGAATTCTGCTTTTTAATAATAAATCAGTATTAATATCAATATCGGTTTTCATTAGCATGCTGGACCTGGTTAATCTTCAATCCACAAACCTGCTTGTACTGCCTTCACATATTCTAAAATCAACTGGACTCGACTATGTAACATCTTTATGGCACTGTGTTGTGCTATGAGATGCTCTGCAACTGAAAGTAAAAAGTCATTACTATTATCATCAACATCAACAGCCACATCATTGTCATCATCATCATCATCAACAGCCATGTCAATGTCATCATTAACATTCATGTCATCATCAACAGCAATGTCATAATCATCATCATCATCAACAGTAATGTCATAATCATCATCATCGACAGCCACATCATCATCATCATCAATCATGCCTATGTCATCAACATTCATGTCATCATCATCATCAACAGCAATGTCATCATTATCATCATCAACAGCCACGTAATCATAATTCATTACCACAATTATTTCATGCCAAAGGATTAACACTATAAAACAGAGTCAATGCAGAACATTTGTAATAAACTTTCAACACTAAAAAACTGGATTTTGAGAATTCAATGTATTATTTGTTTTGGCTTGAATAATTTCTTTTTACAAATCTAGTTTCTCTGCTTTGAGATACTACCAGGATTTATCTGATCAGGGAATTTCCCCCACCCATCACAAAAAAAAAACAGGGCAAGACAGTTAGAAGAAATTGTGTTGGGGGGGGAAATGTTATAGTTCATCATTTACTCAACACTTAAATATCTGTCTTTCTTCCTGTTCCAATATGTTTGGTCTCAAATGAAGTCACACAATCCACCTGTCCAGTTGAGCAATGATATGGTGACTATATCTTATCATCATATATTCCTTATCTAGAGTTGCCACTGATAAGTAATAAAATGAACAATTGGGTACCTGCTTACCATATACAGGTTTTCAAACAGTGCAAGTGACCCTATAAGCCTTTGGCTTGTAAAGGTAGCACTCACTTTGTTTTCAAGTTGACAATCCTTTTGATTGAGCTGTGAATTTATTAAATGTACTTGTTCAGTGCCAAGTAGAATTCTGCCTCTTCTAATAACTGTTTGACCTCAATCTCTTAGCTTGTTTTTCCATGTGCCAACTCTTTGATTGAGCCGTGAGTGATACTTGCTTAGTGGCAAGTAAACCAGCATCGTTATTTGATGATGCAGCACAAAAGACACGTGTTCAGTTGCAAACTTTAAAATATTTCACAAACTGTATGATCAAAGTGTTACGTACAAAGCCCAAGTTCAGTCTCTACATAAACACATGCATATGACAATGAGGAGAGAGACAGACGAGTCACTAGACAATGATGGATGATTTAAGAACTTCATCAGACACTGAGAATGAATCCTTGGACTTTTTACCAGATGACATTAGGTAGTGACATTTACAGGATACTGTGAATTTAAAAAAAATGTGGACTTAACTTTCACTGCTTACTTGAAAGACACATGGAATTAACATATTACGGGATATTATGAATCAGATCATTCTGAACTATTTTTATACTGTTATGTGACCTGTAAGTCAATTCATGGATTTATCATATAAATGGATTTAAAATGTTAAGCATTGTGCATTTTACTGGATTAAATTAGAACACTTAATCTGACATATTTCATTCGATAATACAAGTATATTTTACACAGCTGTTGATTTTCAATCCATCCATCCAACCAGCCATCCAACCATCAAGTTGGGAAATTAATTTTTCAAAAAGCAACTCTGACTTACTGATGTCAGGACACCCCTTCGGATGGATTTGACTTGCAAAATACCTGTACACTTCAACCACTGAAAAAAACACTTTTGCATACCATTCATGCCAGTGTCAACCTAAAACAAAGCAGCTCAGGTTTGCACATATTTAATACAATTTCCTTTTCACTGGGTAAAATCAGTGGTTGCCTGGCAGATGTTTAGTAAAATTGTCCCTGCATCCACTTCTGTGTAGGAATAGTATTCTGTGCTGAGAAAACCTTTCACAGTTTGCATCCTGAAGGGGCATATGCAAAGCCAGCTTCAACAAGTTAGGAAAATGTTCTTTAGGGTTGTTTTCTAGAATTTTCCAGATCACATGTACTGTTTCATGAATATCTCTGCTCCAAAACATATGTAATCAGGTGTGTCAGCATCCCATATAACATTCTAAAATTAAAATGCCAATTTTGCACAATTTTTGTAAATATTACACAACATACCTCCCATGATGGTATTGTTTTCCATCTATACTGTAAAAGCCATTATTTCTTAAAGTTTGCATCAAATTCAGCTTCTTGGACAGTTCATCTAAACTGGCATGTGAGAAAATGTTAGAAATATCGTCCTCCATTTTTTGAGAAACTCCACTTCACCCTTCACTCTCTTCATTCTGCCATTCACCTGGCACATTTACACCAGCAGTGACTCGAAGTTAAAAAGAATCAAAACTTTCTGCCCAAAATCTGTGCATACACAAATGTGAAGAAAGGGTATAAAGTGGAGAACAACTCTACTACATAGCTGCCAACCCCCAAGTACAAAAATACTGATTGCTTATGACAAAAATACTGATTTTCAGGACAAAATACTGATTTTTTAAAATTTTAATGCATATGTAACTACTTACAACACACACAGAACCATCTGTAATGTAGGACAGTGCCTTACATAATTATTTAATGTCAAAGATGCATGTGTTGCGGAAAAGGCTCCTATAAACAGCCTGTGTCTGAGTGTGTTGCACACTTACACCTTCTGGACGGGCACCCTGTTCCATTCGGGTGCCCATTCAGAAGGTGCAAGAGTGCAACACACTCAGACACAGGCTGTTTATAGGAGCCTTTTCCACACCTTGTTTATTTTTTTCAATTATAACTGATTCCATTGTACCAACTTTCACTGATAATCTCAATTCTGTTTGATTTTCTTACTGAACTGTTTTCATTCTAGCATACGAGTAATCCTTTGCGATTTTACTGTCTGGAAAACACGTGCAAAATAAATCGCCAGCAACACTAGTAACTGAAAGAGGAAGGTTCATTTCTAAAAGAAATTTAATAACCGAATTTCGATCGAATTACATCAAGGTTCTCTCTGGTATTTATATACATCCAAGTTCAGGCTGAGTTATCTATGATAAAGCAGCAAGCTGAAGTTTATTAGCTTTTTCGTGCTCTTGTATTTCATGTGCACCTACATTCCCAATAACGAAATCACATAACACAATTTCCAAAACGTAAAGTCTTCTCCTTTACTAGATGATTTCACAAATCTAAACAAGACGGCACACATGTCCTTTCAGTTCTGTTTGCTTGTCTTTTCTGGTGAAAATTTTGAATATTCTGCTTTCCTATTCAACATGAAGTTGAATATTACGAAGATGACACAGTGGTAGCAGTAACTGTTTGCGAAATCCAATATGGCGGATAAAGACAGGCATGGTAGCCTCGATTTCGAATGAACCAATCATATTGTAGAACTGTATTCCTATATACGTGCGATACATTTCTATCAGAATGGAACCGGGTGCCCATTCTAAACTGAAAATTGCAAGGAAATTTTTTATAATTTTTTTTAAAATTAAAAAATGTATTTTTTTGCACAAAAAAACGTACACCCGTATTCAGGTCCAAAATACAGGACAAATACGGAAAAAACGGGACAGTTGGCAGCTGTGCTACTACATGCTTTTTTCTGTTATAAACGATTAGCATCCTTTTGTACTAAAATGCCATCCGCATTCTTTGGAATGAAATGAGGTATCCTTACTTTGAAATATTGTTTGAGATTCTTCTTTATTCAGGTTATCATAACAGATAAATAGAAACTGTATACTGTGCAGGTTTCATTTATATATGCTAAACTTTGAACTAACTGATATGATTTCTCACACATCACTGTTTCCCCAAGTCTAAGCATAAGAAGTTCTGCATTATTTACACACCAGCATGGCTGGCACCATCTCTGAATTTGTGAAATTTTGGTGCTTGCTATTTTTATTATATTAAGTACCAGTTGAGCCTTCCCCTGCCTCACTGGTGGAAACCCTGGCTACGTGATCCACCCCTATTCTCTCTGCTTCCTCCGTGGCCAATGTGTACTGAAGCTCTACAAATAGCATGGTGGCCTAAAATTTGTGAGAAAAAAAAAATAGTTTAAGTTATAACAAATTCGGAATTGACAGATAATACAATCTTAAATGAGTTTCTAACAGTATTGAAATAGTGACTAACGGCATGCTGTAGTCCATAACTTATTTCACGTTTGTCATACAATGATCAAGTTTGATATCAGCTTTCAGGGAAATAGTTTAAGAAATATTGACCTATATAAATATGGACGAAATATGTTTGTTATATCATAGTACAGCATGCTGAGACTAACATACAGAGGGATTGGAAACTCCCTGCCTAGTCCGTTAAATATCACCCATTCCCTACTATACTGCAAACTTGTACGAAGGGCACTGTAAGATCATGTGTATATACTGAAGGGGCCAAAGAAGCTCACTGATGGACACTTGTGTAATTTATTTGAACACTTAAGTAAAAAATTATGTATGTATGAGGTTTCCACTGTCTAGGTCACAACCCAAATCAGGGTTGAGGATGTTCTGGAGGGTCATGGTGGGTCACCAGGGTTTTGGAGGTTTTTTTAAAGTGGCAAAACTTTTCAAAATATGGAAATGGGGTTGTAAGACTCAAAAAAACTATTTTTTAGGGTCACAGCCAAAAATGGTTGGGAACCACTATTAGAGTTAAAAAGCAGGTGTGCAAAATAATGATTATATGGAGCTGATAAAAAGTTTAATTCTAACCTACTAATTATAGTGAAATGCCAAAAACTCACTTAACTAATCACTAGGAGCCTCGTTGCAAATCAGAAGAGAATAGATGATATCTGGTGACCCTCTGGATATATATTGGATACATAATGCAAAATGTATGACTCTTATATCAGACAAAATTAGCACTACATATGACTTTATTTCCATAGTTATTTACATTGAAAAAGAAACAACATTAAGCACAGAGTCACACTAAATAACTAAATGCACATCTTTTATTTATTTTGTTCTCATCATAAAACTGTAAAAGCAATCATTTGTTATGTTGTGAAAATTATTTATTTTCAATTTCATCTCTTGTTTGGAACAGGGATATCTTAAGCAACACAACTATTATTTTAACTCTTTAGAGTGCAAGCAATACTGCAGGTATAAAATAAACTGAATCCCGCCATACCATATGACAGATTTCATTAAAATAACATCAAAACAACAATGCTTATTGACAAAAGCAATTTACTTTGATTTCATAATATTAAAACTTAACGAAAGATTTTCACATCTCTTAGGAACTTTGAAGAAACACAGACTGTTCTTAAATTTCTTGTGGTCTTTGCTAATAAAAGATTAGATCTTGCTATGGGGTTTTGGAGTGCCACTGAAAATGAAGACCACAAAGGGAAAAGAAACATTGTGGTAAAGGTTAACATACATGATTTTCATCTATGTTGACATTTTTGTTTTATCACAATTTGGAAAATTGTTCTGTCTCAACCAGACAGCTGATAATAATGACTGTCCCTGTGTGCTGAAAGTTTTTTTTTACTAGGAATAACACAAAGTACACTGAGTTTCTTGTATTTTTTAAAGTACACTAATCTCTTACAACAACTTAAAATATTAAATAAATTTAAAAAGTTACTGATTCACTTTATTATAATTTACCTCTGAAGTTCAGAAAGTGAATATAGGCAGTCTAAGCAAACAATCTTTTGGGACACATACGTGACAGTTAAGATCAAGCTAAGTCTGTATTCTCAAACCCAGAATAACTCCCATCATTCAAATATCAAAATAAAGAAAACTGAAGGTTCTTTCAACTTTCTGTAAGATATTCTCATTCCTGCCTTTGTAACAAGTTAAACCAGTAGGTACAGTTTTGGGGAAACCTTCTCTTCAAATGTATAACCCTGTACAAAATTGCAAAACTCCTGAGTAGAACCATAACTGCCAGGAATATTCATACTAATTTGCTTTTTCTTCATAGTTGAGGAAAAAAACACCAGAGGTCAAGAGAACAAAACATTCTACATTCTGGTCATAAAATAATAATTCCAGAATAAAAATAACCCTGCCTCGCATCCATGTGATGGCAGTGAGATGCAACAATATGGCAAGCTGCATTCAAGTTTGCCACATTTTTGTTCATTGTAATCTTTCTTAATTTTCCATGAGGTGAGAAATGGTTACAAATGACCAATATCAAATGGCATTTAAAACCTTTTTTCATAAAAAATATTCATTCAGTCCTGATCATTTGCATCTCATTCTGCATGTGATTAAAATTGTGGCCCCTGCATTAGTCTGGTCTCAGTCCTTACCTACTTTTAGTTTAAATGATCAATAATAATGAACTACATAACTGTAACAGAAGCACTATCGTTTCTTAAACTTAAGTCATAAGAAGGTCTTTCTGCAGTATGTATCAACTATTCTGTGTTATATTCGATTGAAGAGTCTAATCTTTTAAAATTGATCTAGTTGTGAGAGCAATAGAAATTCCACCAATTATTGCTGGAAGCCTAGAAGTACGATTAAACTTGCCAAATCCCCTTACTCCATGTCAGGTACCAATACTTTCTATACGGTTGTGCAAACTTGGGAACAAAGAATGCAAAATTGTTTGGCCAAGCCCAAAAATATGTGTCTGTCCCTGTTTCTCATGTTGACCCACTTTTTCCCCCATGGTAAAAAAAGGGCCTGCCTACCTTAATTTTAGAACCAGTGCAACAGGAAACACATATATTGTTTTTTCCTTGGCCTTAGTGTGTGTGTTCTAGCACATATGCATGAAAACTACTGATCATTACCTCTCCATTCACCAGGTCTATCACAGACTCGTAGACTGCAACTGGAAGCTAAATAAAACAACATCAACAATTAATCTTAAGACTGTCAATTAAAGACAATGTGCATTACTGATGACCTGGCTGATAAAATTTTTTAAAAAATTATTTCTAGAGTTTATTGCTTCAGCTTTAAAAGCAGACTTAAACATTCATGTGACTCCATGTAAATGTGAATGTTAATACTACGAACCACACCGGTTCATACAACATGCCATCTCCACATAGAGTCACTTAATCAAACAATAAATATTAATTTAACCCGCAATTTTTACTTTGATGGTCTCATTGGATGCTGTGTGTTGCCATTACTTTAATGGTCTCATTGGATGCTGTATGTTGTCATTACTTTGATGGTCTGACTGGATGCTGTGTGTTGTCATTACTTTGATGGTCTGACTGGATGCTGTGTGTTGCCATTACTTTGATGGTCTCAACCACTGTTATACTGAATCACGTCAATCGAACAATCGATATTAATTTAACTCATGATTATCATCACCCTACTGAGTCACGTCAATCAAACAATCGATATTAATTTGACTCAGGATTCTCATCTCCATACTGAGTCACTTCAATCAGGCAATCAATATTAACTCTTGATTCTCACAAGATTATTATATAAGGAGCAATTTTATTTTAATCGTTACATGACAGCTGGAGGGACCATTGGGAGACAGAATTTGCTGACTTCTGTGATAATCTGAATTATTTGCTAAATGGATATCTCATAACAGATACAGTACAACTGGTTGAAATTTAGCTCTAATACACAAACAATAGGTCATTTAAGCTGCGGCAATAAATTTGTGATTTAGCTGTCTCAGATGGAATTGCAAAGTAATTCCATCAAAGTGTTTTATTTGCTGAAATACATGAGGTCAGAATGTTTTATCATTTATACAACTTTGAAATAAAAATCATGACAAAATAGTCATCCTTTTTGTTTAACAAGATAGCTACAGGTACTGTAGTCTCCATTCTCAGCATACTTGGTAAAATTACTCAGCAAAGATTTTAATACATCCGAAGTAAATGTTTCTTTCTCTCCCAAGTTATCCACAAAATGACATTGTTAAATAAACTGAATTATAAATAAAGTGGTTTTATCATGAAGTAGAATTTATTAATCATTGTTGCGGTGAGAAAAATATTTAAGATTCATCACACCATATACCTCAATTAGCACTCGTCAGCACATTTTAACAAATGAATTCACAACAGGGAATGTTCTTCTCTCTAATCTAAACCAATGGCTTATTCTCTTATGGAACAGCCTGACATGTAAATTAATGACATATATCACAGAGGTCTCTTGAGGTATTTGAGAGGAAATGGAGGGGGGCATTAGTGGGAATCGTTACATTCAAAACAATGCAAACCATACAAACAATTGTTATCACAATCCATTGATTTAATTTCATTTTTCACTTTATCTTCTTCACCTCTAAATACATATGCAGATTATTTCTTTTTGCCAACCAAAAGTTTTTTTCTAATACTTTTTATAACCTGTTGGGGATGACAGAATTCATGGATTCAGAAAACTGAGGGTCCAGAGCTAGTTATTGAAGGTCCAAAGGATGCACAGTCTTAGAACAATGGCAGTCCATGACTAGCATTTGAATGTCAGAATGTGCTGGAAGCAATTAATGAGAGTTTAATGGCATGATTTGTTCATTTTGACCTTTCCTCTAAAGAGTGTTATTAGGCCTGAGTTATTCAGAAAAGGCTAAAATCCAATTCTGCACAGGACTGAATGTAATTGTGGCAATATCTGATAAGATAATAATCCTCACTCTGAAATGCAAAAAAGTTTACAAAAATTGTCACTTATTTTGGACATGGTCAGCCACTAGATACAATGTTACCCACAGCATATAATGAAATAAAAAAAGTATACAAAAAATAACAGACAAACAATGCAAGTTAAATATACATAACATTAGGACTGCTAAAATTCATTTGGAATGTTCTATACTTTTGGACTTGTGATAGAACATTTAGGATTATTTCAGATTTAATGCAAATTTTGTGTCTTTTGAATTTTCACTTTGTATTTTAGGCAAATAAATTATTTGCTGAATTTTACTAAATTTGTTGGTTTCTCCTCTTTTTTATTACATAGTTTAAGATCTAAAGTTGTAACATAAGCAACCAATGAAATTAACGTTTGATTAGCAATGGGTTTTAAATAAGTGCCTTTTGCCACCACTTTCACATCCTATAAACAAACTTTATGGGACATCTCTTACTCAATGCCATCATGCAGTTTTACTACAATTATATTAAAATATGTGATGCCTTCAGTACTTACCTCATTACTTCCTGGGTGCATGTAGATCCATAAATTTATAAACAGATTTATGAAGTGGTAAAGGCAGTCTTCTGTCATTGAAATTAAAATTTAAATAATACTAAGACATTTTCTGGACAGATAAATCAATATTTACCAACAATCAACTTACACCTGTATGTCTTGCAAAGGCATTCAACTTACATCTGCATGTCTTGCAAAAGCATTCAACTTAAACCTGTATGTCAAAGGTATTCAACTTACACCTGTAGGTCTTGCAAAGGCATTCAACTTACACTTGCACGTCTTGCAATGACATTCAACTTACCTCTACATGTCTTGCAAAGGCATTTTACTTACATCTGCATGTCTTGCAAAGGCATTCGACTTACATCTGCATGTCTTGCAAAGGCATTCAACTTACAGTGTATGTATTATATCTGTGATTCAACTTACATCTGCATGTCTTACAAAGGGATTCAACTTACATCTGCATGTCTTACGAAGGGATTCAACTTACATCTGCATCTCACACAAAGGTATTCCACTTGCATATGCATGTCTTGCACAGGGATTCAACTTACATCTACATGTCTTACTTACATCTGCATGTCTTACAAAGGGATTCAACTTACATCTGCATGTCTTGGAAAGGGATTCAACTTACATCTGCATGTCAGGCAAAGGCACTCAACTTACACCTGCATGTCTTACAAAGGCATTCAACTTAAAATTGCATGATTTACAAAGGCATTCAACTTATATCTGCATGATTTACAAAGGCATTCAACTTACATCTGCATGTCTTACAAAGGGATTCAACTTACATCTGCATGTCTCACAAAGGCATTCGACTTACATCAGCATGTCTCACAAAGGGAATCAACTTAACATCAGCATGTCTCACAAAGGGATTCAACTTACATCAGCATGTTTCACA
This sequence comes from Megalonaias nervosa, assembly GCA_016617855.1. Lineage (NCBI taxonomy): Eukaryota > Metazoa > Mollusca > Bivalvia > Unionida > Unionidae > Megalonaias > Megalonaias nervosa. The sequence goes on from JAECUM010001289.1 coordinate 111,679, forward strand.
AAGGGATTCAAATCATATCTGTATGTTTTGCAAAAGGATTCAACTTACATCTGCATGTCTTGCAAAGGGATTCAACTTCAAAAGGATAGGACTTTCATTAATGCGACAAATCTGAAAAGGAAAGAATTGATATAAAAAAGAGAAACATTTTTTTAAAACATTAAATATGACTATAGAAAATTCTCTGCCTATTTCAACATGAAAATACTTTTAAATTTACCCATTTTGGCATCCTCACTTAAAACCATAACATTTTCTATGCTATATGTTTTTCTTGTATTTGTGTATGTGTATGATCACGTTATCCAGTGTAGAACACCAGTGGATATATATATATATATATACATATATAAATATATAATTTGTCACGTGACAGCTGACTTTCATCACACGACGTTCACCTGCCAAACATACTGATTGTAACAACCTAGCAACATAAGCTGATTATGAATCTGGCTTTGGGTCAATCGATTGAGAATCATATCAAAATAAAACCTGGATTATGGACTATGTCATTATCTTTCTTACTGTTTCATTTAATCACAACAGTAGGCTTTTTCTTTGTCTGTATCTTTTTGTAAGTTATCTTCAGTACAATATCTGGATGCTGTGTGTTGCCATTATTTTGATGGTCTCACTGGATGCTGTGTGTTGCCATTCTTTTGATGGTCTCATTGGATGCTGTGTGTTGCCATTACTTTTGATGGTCTCACTGGATGCTGTGTGTTGCCATTAATTTGATGGTCTCATTGGATGTTGTGTGTTGCCATTACATTTGATCATCTCAGTGGATGCTGTGTGTTGCCATTAATTTGATGGTCTCTATGGATGCTGTGTGTTGCCATTACTTTTGATGGTCTCAGTGGATGCTGTGTGTTGCCATTAATTTGATGGTCTCATTGGATGCTGTGTGTTGCCATTACTTTGATGGTCTCATTGGATGCTGTGTGTTGCCATTATTTTGATGGTCTCATTGGATGCTGTGTGTTGCCATTACTTTGATGGCCTCTTTGGATGCTGTATGTTGTCATTACTTTGATGGTCTCATTGGATGCTGTGTGTTGCCATTACTTTAACGGTCTCATTGGATGCTGTATGTTGTCATTACTTTGATGGTCTGACTGGATGCTGTGTGTTGCCATTACTTTGATGGTCTCAACCACTGTTATCTCTCAATGCTGATATGGACTTAAAAGTCATTTAAAACTTACGCTGAAAGTTTCAGTTTATGCCTAACGTTTTATGCAATACCTTAAGGTGAGAACATTTTCAATGCACCTTTCAAAAAGCTGCATTAATATTCACAGTATGCCATGTTAATTTTCATTTAGAAATGATAGAAAAATGGACTTTCATTGTGCAACACTACTGAATGGGAAAACTCCATCCTTGGACTCAGCAGATTCTCTTGTCTGATAGAAAATTCTGACCTTCTGGTGGAATTTTCCTATTTTAGATTGATGCATATGAAGGATTCTATAAAAAAAAAAACTTAAAAGAACTTACTTGTCATGTGTATTTAATTTGTATTGTTTGTTTGTTAGTTTTTTGGGGTTTTTTTTAATTTGATTATAAACTATGGAAAATGGTATGCTGGACTTGTCCTTGTCCAAAATCAAGTTCATTTTCTACTTGACCTGTATCATTGATTTTTTTTATTCTGTAAACAACTTAAACATAACAAAAAGTTTCCCATGAGTATGGGTTAACTATTAGGATTATTATCTTGGCCTGTGTCAAGGACATTGTGTTTCTCATAAAAATAACATTCTCGGGAACAGAGACTTCAATTTATAGTGTAATTTCAAATAAGTATACATTCTTGGATTTTATTAATGTTATTCAACAAAACACTGTTGGCACATCACTACTACACAGGCCACCCCACCACAGGCACAACAATACTTCCAGCTTTGTATTTAATTTTGATTACCAATAAAGTTTATTTAGTACTTTAATAATTAGGACTTGTATCTGTGATTCTATGACTATTTTGGATTTAATTAGCAATACCATAAGTTTTTTTTACATTTTTATTTTGTATTCTAGGGAAATAAATTATCTGTTGAATTCTGCAAAGCCTGTTGCTTCTCACACTTACTTATTTTAAGACCAATGAGTCATAATATACTGTTCATCATTTTTGTGGATATCAACTGCTATGGTTTTGTAACAAGAATTAAATTTTCACTTTGCGCTTACATTCATGGATTTGGGAAGAATACATGGTTTGTTTGGTCTTTAAATTTGTGGTTCTCAGCAACCATGAAATATGTCTCATTCATATCTATTCATAATGTATCAAGGTACAAACACTACCATGCAAATCTAGCTGTCCCAGGCACTAATTGTTGTCTGTCCACTATGGCAGCAATCAGACCAGAGTAATCTCCCTTGCGTACATGTACTTGTGCCAAATATTGTCCATATCTTAGTTGCTAGTGGAGCAGATGTGAATGCTGTACAGGTTTTAATGTTACTGCAGGAAGGCTGAGAAGCTGTGCCTATGTTATAATCAGGTAAGTATCAAATAGAAACATATTTCTTTTTACTCCATAATTTGTTTTTTCCTTAGGGAACACAGCAATGATATTATGAAGTTGCTGAATGACCTAGTAAGGTAACCTGTTGTGCTTCTGCTATAGGTCTTACCAGGTCAAAATGAGCCTTTTAGAATGAAAGGTCTCTGAGGCAAATGCAAGAGAAATTCACATCTGACCAACATTCCGCAGCCTGGAAAATGTCAGTTAGGGAACAATTACACTAGAATGCTAAAGTTTTGGCTACTGCTCTAACTTCATCAGCCAATACAAGCTAGAAACTCATTTGGTCTTCAGTTACCTCTTCACACAAGTGGATACCCCACTTTACCCAGTATGATAGTGCTCGAATTGAGATACACTTCTGTCCTTCTGTAAATAGCAGAAGCAAACAAGATTTCCATCTTCTCACCAGCTCATTTTGTTTTAGGTACCACTTCAAAATCCTTATACAGATGCGCCTGAAGCAAAGGGTGTATCAAAGAAAGTGATTTCTCAGCAAACAACTGATTTCCTATGAGTAGGAGCCTGTTCTAATATATGTACTTCAGTAATTCTACCTGCTGTAGCTAGAATGCCTAGAAGCATGTTTTGAATGGGAGGTGAGTTATGAAGGTTACAGACATAGTTTTGAAAGCTACTTTATTAAGCTATTCAAGAACCAACAATAGATTCCATTCTGGACACAAGGTCAAGGCATTCGACTGGGACAAATCAAAGTTCACCAGGTTAAAGAGGTCTTTGTTTTGGCCTATAAGCCCCCTTCTATTCATGCTTTCATCTTAGTTGGTCTTCTTGCTCAGCAATTCTGTTCACCAAATGTTCTGAGAATTAGTTTCCCCTGAGGGTTTGCTTGATATGAGCCAGGCATGCAGGATCAACAATTCTGGATTCAGATATAATTCATGTTGCTTAAGCAAATGTTGAATAACCAAGACATTCCTCAGAATTTCTGCTGCTAATTTTAATTCCTCATTTATCTTATATTTCCATTTGAAGGGAACAAACAGGACCTGATGTCACTCTCATTCCTCACTTTCAGAAAGACCGTGGAACCAGAGTGGTTGGAAATAGCAGTCGTCTAAACCATTCCAGGTCTAGGAATGAGTATCAGCTGCCTAGGCTTTTGGATCTGGGACTAGGGAGATAAAAGGTGGGCAGATATGCATTAAACCTTGTTACATGTAAATCCACAAGTGATTGTTCCCAGAGATCCTGTTATTGCAGATCACCAACGATGAGCTCACATATTTAACCAGAACCCGTAGGGCATGCTGTACTCAGGGTTCCTGCCACAATTTAAAACAGTTTCCCATCCAAAAAATAAAAATTCCCAAACCTAACAGGTCGGAATCCATACACTAAAAGTAACTCCCAAAGAGGTCAGAATCCATACACTAAAAGTAACTCCCAAAGAGGTCAGAATCCATACACTAAAAGTAACTCCCAAAGAGGTCGGAATCCATACACTACAAGTAACTCCCAAAGAGGCCAGAATCCATACACTAAAAGTAACTCCCAAAGAGGTTGGAATCCATACACTAAAAGTAACTCCCAAAGAGGTCGGAATCCATACACTAAATGCTACTCCCAAAAAGGTCAGAATCCATACACTACAAGTAATTCCCAAAGAGGTCGGATGATGACAGCAACTGAGAAAATCCCAAACCAAAAGGTAGAGTTCTGGAAATTTGGTTCCCACTAACCTTCTGATATAATTTACTAAATTACCATATAGGATAGGATCAGAAAGCTTTTTCCAGAAAGCATCTCCTGACATGGTTGTGATGTATTCACTATGGCCTTCATCTTCAGGAGATTAACGTGCAGTGAATAATGCTCCTAAAGGGGTCACACCCCACTGACATCCTGAAATGAGGTCAGGGGGTGAGAATCCCAATCTGCCAAACTGGAATTTATGCAGATTGTAATTCCCAAAGGCTAAATCTGCAAGTGAATACCTACAGTAAGCCAGGCGAGGTTCTCCCACTTGTTGAGATTGGACATCATGTATCCTGAAATTTGGATTGCTTGATCATGCATGCAAAGTTGCAGTCCTCACCGGGACAAGAGAATTAATTGCAAAAGTCTCATAAGCAGGCAACCCAAATAATGAGATCCACTGGTGCAATGGGGAGAACCAATAATGTGAAGAAATTTCTGGGCTGTGATGCAAGTTTGAGATGATTTTCAAGGCACATTTTTGAGAGAGAGTGACAAACATTAAACAAGCATTTTTAACCCATACCAAAGTGGATAAAATGAGAAGGGATGATATCAGATTTGACTCTGCTGCCATGGAATCCAAGGAGAAGCAGAAGAGAAATGTCTTGGTCTAGCATACAATTCAGCTGGTGCTTTTGTAGAATGTTGTCCAGGTAGCTGGTAATCATGGACATGGAGATGTGGTTCTAAATGTGACAGTGACACAACCGTGTCCACAATTCTCATGAAGACACATGTACTGATATTCAGGCCAAAAGGAATTGCCCTAAAATCAAATATCTTGTCTCTCAATGCAAAATCTCCATCTTGAATGGCACTGAGAAATAGTCTTAGTGTCTCAATTCTTAAACAAGGTGTTGCAATGAAAAGGTTGAGAGTACTTTGATCTATAACCAGACAAAGTGTGCCATTGGCCTTTGGCACCAAGAAAGGTCTGGAGTAAAAGTTTATTAAGTTTATGTTTGAACTAGCACCACTTTTGTAAGACAACAATGATTCTTCCCACAACATGTCTCTGGGAAGTGTTAAGCTGCTTTGTAACTGAACTAGCCATATGATAGCTTGGCTGCACAACCAAATAGCCCTGTAGGCATAAGGCAGACAACTTCACTGATCAATGCATGGAGGGCTGAGTATTCTCTGAACATTCTCCAATTGATAAGGGATGAAGGTTCTTGTGAACATGAATCTTCACAAGGGCAACAATAGTGAGGGTAGCAATGACTGATGTGACACAACAGGCTGTGTGAGACTGGGTAGCTTAAGGCAGTTCACCAATTACAGTGTTGGATATGCATAACATGCTTCTCATATGGGTTAGAGAGATTGCTAATTGTGGTGGCCATGTGCTGAGCACTATCGTGTTTTCAAGCCAGCAATTTCAGTGCCAAATAAGTGATAGTAGAGTGAACAGACAAGGTCAAGTACCATAGCTGAAATGACGTAAGTACTATGAACTCAGGGCAGTCTATTAAAATGCTACCAACATGCTTACCATTAAACAATATGAACTGCAAGTTAGATATTCATCTACAACAAAGTGATGAAAAGACAGAAATATATCTGGAGTATACTTCACAGCATGAGAAAACTCCCCCGTTTAGTTCAACGATCAAAATGGGTGTTGGTGTGAATCTCTTAACCCATGGGGAGATTACTCTTGTTTGACTCCCACCCTAGTGGGCAGACAACTTTTTCAAACTTTTGCTACTGAAAAAAACAAGATTATGAGTGCTGAATTTGTGAGGTTATGGTTTTACTCCACAAATGTATTATGATCAGGCAATATTTCTAAAGAACATAAAAACTGGTTGCCCAAAAAAGACAGTGAATTTACAGTAACTTAGTTCTCACAGAATTAGATGCCAAATGCACAGGGTTAAATAAGGTGGTGCAAAACTGAAGTATCCAGAGGAAACAGTTTAACATCAATATAATGCCAAACTCTGTAACAATCTGTACTCAGCAATTTATCAAAATTGGCAACAACAAGGAGATATAAGCAAGTAACAAATAGCATTAGAGTTGTTGCCCTTTACATAGTCTTTTGTTGCTATACTATGTTACAATTGTGTAAATACATAAGTTTAAAAACTGCAAACCAAAAATTTTTAAACAATTTACATATGCTGAACTTGAAATTAGTGTCCCCACCAACCCCCATTACTGCATCATAATCACCACAAGCAGAAAGGTCACTTAAAATTTCATTTCCCGATAGACCTGGTACAAAACTTGTTTCATTTTCATCTCTTAATCAGACTTCAGTTAACACTGTTGCATATTTTTGATAACACAATGTTTTCCACACTTTCATTTACTGTACCTGCTTGTGAACCTTAATGTCGGATTCTGTTGGGTCATCACCTGTCGTGTACCAGCCAAGAAAATCCATGTCACTAAATACTTGTTTGACTGAAAGAAAAAAACAACAGTTAACTGATGAGAAGCATGTCATTGTTCAGCTCATGAAAACATGTATTCAGCTCAACAGAAAGAAAAATTGGTATATTAGATATTGTAGCTACTCTTATGGGTTCCAAAATGTATTTGAAAGTATATAAGACTGAAAACCAGTCAATCACAAGACAATTTCACTTCCTTTATAAATAACGAGTATCTCATGTGAAAGCTACAAATTGTCAATGAAGGAATCAATTGTTGCAAAAAAGTGCAAAATGTAATCCAACATTCTCAGATCAGAACAAAAAGAGAAAGAAATTCATCTAAACTAAAAGAGAATCCTTTGATCACTGATGAGAAATTTGATGTTAGAATCATTCAAATAAACATCATCAATATTAATTCTACTGCAGTGAGTGGGAAAACAGTCAACAGTTAAAGTCAGTTCATTGTGCCAAAATTTTACTGACAAGGTAGTTATATGCCACAATTATGATTATTCATGATCATTTTAAATAACAATCACATATGTTACGAGTCTATAATCTTAAAATAAGTAACAGAAAAGAGTGAAGACAACAAGCTTTGTAAAATTTAACAAATAATTTATTTCACTAGAATACAAAGTGAAAAATGAGGAAAAAATTTACAGTATTGAGAATTAAATCCAAAAATAATCCAAGAATTAAAGACACAAGTCCTAGTAATAAAAAGTCCTGAATAAAATTCAGTTCAAGTCCCAAAGAGATTTAAAACCGAAAGCTATGACGCGTCTGTTATAGCCTGTGTCGTACTGATTGTCAAGTCTCTTGTTGAATCACAGAAATATTATTCCAGGTTTGAATTCAGTATAAATTCCAATTAATGTCTATGTCCAAGAATTTTGTCAGAGTACTTTTGTATTTCCAGAGAAAATAATCACTTGAATTCAATAATTTGAAGAAAATAAAATTCAGCCCAAACTGGTCACAACACAATACAACTTAAAGTGCTAGATGTTAAAGCATGACTAGTAAAATCCTCACAGTCACAAGATAATATAGTTCTCTGTTTGACCTCCGGTCACAAATTAGCATTTTCTAAAAACAACCATTAACTAATGGAAAATAACCTTCTAGAATGATCTAATGAGCCTTGTTTGCTTACAACACAATAGCCTATAAAATTCCCTTAGGAATCTCCAAAACCCTGACCCTGATCAACATGTTTACCTGAATAATAATTCGGTTAATTAGCTCATACACATAGAGAATAATGAAGCTATTATTAGTTGTTTACATAAATTAAATATTAAAATTTTTTTTAAAAAGTCAATCAGGTCAAGCAGAAATGAACTCAGTTTTGGACAAGGTCAAGTCCAGCAAACAATGTTACATTATAATAACATGTAATGAAATAAAAAAATTTAAAACTAACAAACAATTGAATTAAATATACATAACAGATAAGTTTTATCACATTAATCCTAACACATTCCTGTGACTTTTAAATGAAAATGTTAAATATTCAAAAACTGTCTTTAACATTTGTCCTGATCAGAAGCATGCACTGATATGTATCATGAATACAAGCTGACTGGTCAACAAAACCACCAATCCAAATGTCAAGATGACAAGCTGACTAGTCAAACACCTGTCAATCAAAATGTCAAGATGACAAGCTGACTGGTTAACAAACCCACCAATCAAAATGTCAAGATGAAGAGCTGACTGGTTAACAAACCCACCAATCAAAATGTCAAGATGAAGAGCTGACTGGTTAACAAACCCACCAATCCAAATGTCAAGATGAAGAGCTGACTGGTTAACAAACCCACCAATCCAATGTCAAGATGAAGAACTGACTGGTTAACAAACCCACCAATCCAATGTCAAGATGAAGAGCTGACTGGTTAACAAACCCACCAATCCAATGTCAAGATGAAGAGCTGACTGGTTAACAAACCTGTCAATCTAAATGTGAAGATGACAAGCTGACTGGTTAATAAACCCACCAATCCAAATGTGAAGATGACAAGCTGACTGGTTAACAAACCCGTCAATCTAAATGTCAAGATGACAAGCTGACTGGTTAACAAACCCGTCAATCCAAATGTCAAGAGTGAGGTTATTGGCAGTGACATTAGTCCACTCATGCAGCAGCATAGCCATTTCAATACACAAATGATGTGACTTTTGACCGTAAATTTATCACTGCTCTGGTGGCCTAGTGGTCAGAGTGTCCACCCTGGGTGTGGGAGGTCGCAGGTTCAAACCCTGACTGAGTCATACCAAAGACTATTAAAATGGTACAAGCAGCTGCATCACCTCACAATCAGCATTAGGAGGTTAGTGTTAGGATTGGTCAGCCTGGTATCAGGATAATGTGACTGGGTGGGACGTGATGCTACATGTCTGTGGCATGATGCCCTCGTACTAGACATCACTGTAAACTGTCACACTGCAGACACTGTAGCAATATGACTGCAAATATTTTAAAGCTACATCAAAACTCCAAATCACACATACACATTGTAAATTTCTCTCTGTTCCAGCTTTGTTCAAATTCTTGCCTGTTCATGTGATTCATAATCCTAGGACATAAAAATAATAACTTTCTGTAAGATCAGATATTACACAAAATTTTTAACTTGCCAGTAGGCAAGAAGTGGGCAAGCAGCAAATGATAAATAGGTCAAGTCAAAGTTGAACTGGACCTATGACGACGGAATATCATCAACAGTTCTTTCACTGAAATATTGGATTATATTTTTTATGGTCACCAGTTGACATTATGCACATTTATTTTACTTGTGCCAGAAGGAATACACATGCATAAATGTACTCATAGTTCATAACTTCTAAAATTAAAATTTTCTATTGAAATACCCAAAATACTGGAATATCGAGAACCTGGTTGACAATTTACAAGGGCCCTGAGTGGCCAAGTAGTCTAAAGCGCTCACCATTATGGATCACTGTCATCTCACCTCTGTCTGCGTGGGTTTGAGACCAGGGTTCAGCCAATGTGGGTACATGAGAAAGCTGCCAGTAGCTTCTTGTGGGTCGGTGGTTCTTTCCGGGGTTTTCCCGGGTTCTTCCTCCACCATTTATACTGGCTGCCATGTATAGCCTATCTTGTGCTGAAAAATGGTGTTCAACCCTACAACAACAATTAATACACTGGTATGCACATTAACTGATAAAATATGTATAGTGGTCCCTCATTATTAAACCTCTCAAAATACCACTATTCCTCTTATAATGCAGACAGTCTCTAATCCCATTTAAGATTATATTTTATACCTGGAACACCATCTTTGTAAAATTCAAATGATATGTGTTTTCAAAATGTATAATTCTATAAGTCTGAAACTTTGTGCTCTCCACTGACTTCATACAAGACTGACGCACATGAAACTGATTCTGAGTAGCAATATGCAAGACAGCTGTCTTTTTTAGTCTGGTTCAACAACCCCACTGTGAGGCTGGACAAATTCCTTAAACTGTCCACTTGTGCAAAGCCAAATTTTCATGAGCTTGCACTAAAATGTGAAATTCTGGTCACTGTGACTGAAAATTTTACTTGCCCAGAGAAACTGAAAAACATGTCCTTTGCTGCAGAACAAGTGATGTTTCCTTCCTTTACTATTTAAAGTACATCTGACTGACAAATTAAAATGGAATTTTCTTTGCTTTAACTAAATGAAAAAGATATGCCCTTTACGAAGCATGACATACAAACTTGGTACCATATTATATGACACTATTATCTGACAAATTCAGTAAAATCTGAATGCATCATGAAAAGCAAGAAATGTTTAAAATGCACATTTTCCTAAATTTAATCTATTTAAATTGTTTTCTTTCTTCATACTTGCAAATGAAACAATGAATGTAAAATATCTGTTGTAAAATACACATACATTGCTCCTCCTTTGTGTTGTAGTAATCCATGTTAACTACTATGTCTGAATCAATTATATCAAACAGCAACTCAAAGGAATTCATCACTTCAATATTTCGACCTTTCTGTTTCCCAATCAATGCACCAAGAACTGAAACAAAGAAATCATAGAAAGAAATCAAGTGAGGGAAAACATAGTTAATTATATCAGTATTCCATTTCATACAAAAATGTAAATGAATTGGGCATTAACAGCACTTGGCACGTACAAAACATTGACCTCATACATGCAGTTCACACACAAAAACTGAAGCTTGGTGCTTGCACTAAATTAAGTCTAAGAATTGTATTTGCAGCTAGATATTGGTATTACTCAACTTCATCATTTTTCTCGATGATAACAAAGAAAGCCTGATCAAACACGGCTTATGTGTGCAATTTTTATGACACACGAGTGGTAGCTCTTTTACAGTCTCCACAACGGCCATGTGGGGCAGACTAGTTACATGTCCCTAGTGTACTAACATTCTTTCAGTGAACAGTACAGCTCCAGAAAGAAACACAGACATAAATAAATTCTGGAGTGGCATAAGGGATTCCTGACTTACAAATTAATGGAGACATGGTATTCCTTACAGCTCATTTGATTCAAGAAAAAAACAAGTGTAACTTCATTCTGAGGAAGAAAAAAAAAACAACCAGAAAGCATTTGTAATACTTGGAGTTGTTAATTAATTTACTACTGGATCTGTTTCTACATTAGTATTAATACACATTAATATACTTCGAGTATACTTTCATTTCAAGAGATTATCACGTTTTTTTTTCCCCATTAGCAATTGTACATAATTTCTTTGATGCCAAGGTAGCACATGTGCCTGATTCTTTCTCAACTGGCCAATAGAAAACAGCTAATGTATCTGATTTTGTTAAAGAAAACAACATAGCATGTCAAAGAGACTGAGATATTCATGCAATGAATAGGACATTCCCATGGGCCACAAAATCAGAAAATGATGTTAGCTATATACACTCATATTTCCAGATAGTATCATAAATACAAATAGTGTGTGTGTGTGTGTGTGTATGTGTGTGTGTGTGTGTGTGTGTGTGTGTGTGTGTGTGTGGTTTGGATTTTTAACACAGATTTTAAAAAATGTCAGTTATATCATTATTATGTCTTGCAGTGTGGTAGTTTATAGTGATGTCTAGCACTGGGGCATCATGCCACAGACATGTAGCATCATGTCCCACCCAGCCACATTATCCTGACACCAGGCTGACCAGTCCTAACAATAACCTCTTAATGTTGACCACCTAGTGGAGGCAGCTGTTAGTACCATTTTTTAGGTCTTTGGTATGACTCAACTGGGGTTCCAACCTGTGACCTACCACATCTGAGACCAGTGCTCTAACAACTAGGCCACCAGATTGGTTAATTACAAATCGGTAAAAGTATTTAATCAACTACCAGATAAACAAGCAATTAAGATTTTTAAGCTTCTACAGCTTCACCTGAAAATGAACGAGTCAAAAACATTTCAACACAATTTTGATACAATCTCTATAAATGTACATGAAGCACATGCACAAGTGTCTTCATGCCAGTGTTCCTCTACTCCAAGCATAGTTGTCACTGATGTCACAGATGATTAACCTCAAGTCTACAACTACATATTTTGGGGTTAATTCAAAGAAACATGGATCTTTTGGACATGGTCAATGTTCATGAAGTTTTGATAAGTAAAACAAACAAAAAAATAGTTTGTTCTAGGGGCAGTTGATTAATATTTCTGATCAACAATTTTACCTATTTGTAACCACAACACTGTAGACCAGGTATTCCTATTGGTTAAAATTAATTGTCATGTATAGTCTCTGCTGTGCTCATATGAAACTAATATGCAGAATACATGTTGTAATGTCCAAGATGGGCACACCTTACAGACTAAGAAAAAAATGAATGTAGGATGATATGCTATTTTCTTAAAGATGCAACAAAAAAAGTGAATGGAACTTGGTCATTTTTTTTCTACTTTCAGCATCTGGAAAATAGATTGTTTCGAAATGGAATTGTGAGAATTCAGTAAATTAATATAGAAAAGAAAATGAAATTTCTTCCTAAATTCCTTTAAGCTGTATACAAAAGTAAAGAATGACAGGGTATAGTGATTGAGCAATGTTATAGTTGTAACATCACAATCACAGTTATCCCTGTTCTCAATTGCCATAATTTTTTTTCTTTAATTCTAAACATATCACAATGAATGAGCTTTAGCAATCTGATTACATATATTGGTGATCTATTAATATACACATAATGTCCTGAATTACTGCAAGGGAAAAGAAACTATAGATGCTGGGACTCCTATTTTTATGTCTGGGACTGCAAGTTTTTTCAAGGAAGGAGTCCTGCACTGCAACTTTCAAAATCCTACTGGCTCAAGTCGATGTTTTAGATGCTCATTATCTATTTAGTGTAAAATGTGTTCTAGTATTTCATCCAACACAAACACTATATTTATTTATGTTAAAAAAGCCTTCACTGCCTATTACAGAGAAGTTTTATTTATTTGTTGGTGCTCCTGGCAGCCGAGTGCTCTAAATCACTCACCTTTACCGATCGCTACCATCTCACCTATATCCATGTAGGTTCAAGTCTCAGGCTCAGCCAATGTGTGTATGTGAGAAAAGAATAGTGGAGAACTCACCCCATGGAGAACTCACCTTGGAAGAACTCATCCCAGGTGTCAGGACAAGTTGCCCCATAGTGGTTGGAGAAGTCGTACCACTGCGTCTTGAAGAAGTCGCACCAAAGATCATATATACAGTACTAATTTGGGTATGCCGCCCCATGGTGGTTACCACTTTATTATATTGCCTCTTGAATTGTGATCATAATTCATATTGATTACTGAAATCTGAATATAACCCCTGTCCCTTTTTTTATAGCAACTGTTTAATTATGCCCTGTATATGTCGGATTTATTATTACCAGTCACTGCGAAATTGTGGTTTGCTCTTTTTTATGCAGTTTGGTACTGTCACCATTTTGAGGCATTATATCACACTTGTTTGACTGAAAGTTACCAAATAACGAGATGATATAATCATCTGTGTGGTGTCCAAGATGGTCAAAAATTCACAGCAGCCCCATTTATTACATTATATATCAGATTATTGTACAGATTCCTAATTTCCCATAATAAATTTTGTCTCCATCCATCAAAAACAGACCCTTCATTGTAACTATTTATTTAACTATTTATTTTAAATGAACCCCATTTTATTTTCAATGGAATTTAATCTTTGCCTCTTATTTTAGTAGTATCTAAATTATATCACTGAATACCCTTTTAAACAGGAACAAACCTGGGTTAGAATAACTGAAATATGCAGGGAATATCTGAAGTCTTCACTATCTCTATTCGTCCACTAACTTCACCGATGTGAATCAGGACACACACACACCCAATCAACTATGTCAAACACTTAGTGAGGTGCAACAACCAGAGAAAACCTTAATTAACTTTTGTTAAGAATTAGCTAAAATAGAATACTACAATGCCAACTCATGATATATTGGTCCATTCTGTGCAGGTCTTTGAAAAGATGTAATGTTTATGCATCGGTTATTTTAACTGAGCAACTAAGTCAAGTTTGTAGCTGGTTTCAGAAAATTCAATGTAACAATGCTACGAAATGGCATGATATACTAAGCAAACTAAACTGATTTTAAAAAATAAAATAACTGGAAAAGTTCAACATTTTATAAATTTAATAAGTTATTAAGTTGAAGAGAAACAATAATGAACAGAATGCAGTGTGTTAACAACCCTCCTTTATGGTCCCACCCCCACCCCAAGAAATACTGCAAAATTTGAAACAGAATATACTGGTGTAATTTCTTGACAATCTCACTTAAGCAGCAAGTTGACAAGTTGATTAGCAGATGATAAAGTAGGTGTGGGACAACTTCTTTGCAAAATTTGAAACTTGGATTACGATGCAGTATTGTTCAAAGGTAAAAAATTCTATCTTTTAAATAATTTATTTATCTGGATGATTCTGAAAGATAAATATTAAACAGGTTTCTCTGGGTTAAAAAGTTGAAGGTCAAGGATTGGGTCCTCATGTTGACTGAAAAATCACATTTACATATGCATTTAGAATAGAAATGTGGGATATATTTTTTGTACATTTTATGAATATTACTTACCTAAATTAAAGAACAATCATTGTTTCTTCACACAAATTGATTGTGAACCAAAATAAAATATTATCCAATGTTTACAGAAATGAAACATTGTTGCGCAGAAAAGTGGTATATATATATATATATATATATATATATATATATATATATATATATATATATATATATATATAAACATATATATATATACATACATACATATCCAATCTGGGCCAACTTCTCCAGATACGCTGGGGTGAATTCTTCATGGGGCAATTTCTCTCAAGGCGAGTTCTCCATGTACCGTGAAAAAACTACCAGTAGCTTCCCATGGGTCAGTGGTTCTTACTGGGTTGCCCCTGCCATCCACTGAGTTTTTCCTCCAATTTTTCTACTGGTTGCCATGTATAACCTATCTTGTACTGAGAAATGGCATTAAACCCCAAACAATAACAATGACAGCAGGCAAGTTGAACCACTAGTTTCTAAAAATCAACAGCAGTCAACTTGGCCAAGCTGGACTGAAATCTAACATCTCTTTAATCTTGAAGAGATGAAGAATATGAAAGTTTCATTTATCTCTGTTTTGGTATTGTTCGTATACTTGCAGATTTCTCAGCTAAGATTTTTTTTTTTTTGTCTTGTGTGATTATTACATTTGTATAGCTGTTGAAGTGGGTAGGTGAGACCATTTTTGTACTCCGAATGTAACAAAATAAGACAAAATCTTTTATCACACTCAGAAAAATCCATGTAAAAGAGACAATAATAACTAATTATGTTACAAAGCGCCAACAGATGAAAATAATGTGGTTTCATAATCTTAATTTTAATTCTGGACTCCCGGTTTTTTTTTTTTCAGCTGGCACTTCAACCTCTACCAGGCTGAAAGTCCCGGACGCAAACTTTTAAAATTTTAGTTCGACCCTGCTGTACGTCTAAAATAGTTGGCTTATGTGCCTGAAAATTTTAAAAGGTTAATTTATCATGACAGATCAAATACCCTGCTGTGGTTTTCCCTCTTGAGCTCGTACTCTTGTCCAGTGTTCCGAGACATTCATGATAACAAGTGGGTGCAGAGATATGGAAACACTTCCTGACGTTCCGGCAGATGCCATCACGCCAGGATTTCCATATTCCACTTCCATGCTAGTAGCCATCGTCTATGAAATTTTAATATTTTTATCGCATAATTTCACTTTACAAAAGCTGAACAATTCGGATCCCCTCGGATAGAGGTTCGACTAGCTTCATTAAAAACGAACAATATATGAGGCGCCGTAACGGAAAAAAGTTGGTTTAGTGAAAAGGTTGCAGTTAAGATAAGATTTATTTAATGTCGGCATGGTTCAAAACAACAATTCAACATAAGTTGTAATGAGCATTTTACCGACATTATATAAACGAATAAGGCATTACAAAAAACACGATTAGCAAGATATCCAAACACATCACAATACGTAGATACAAACTGGATAAAACACAACTCACAACTTGAGACATAAGCAAGCAAAGCACCCCAGAAGTCAGCGGCCAAAAGTGAATTTAGTGTTTGGATAAATAAAAATAAAAAAAAACAACACAATTTAGGTTTTAAAAACAATATTGGTCAAAATTTAAATTTAAAATAAATGCAGAAGCACGAAATTAGGACTAAAAAGCATGCTGCGATGCAGCTCACACCATACTTAAAAAGAAAGGAGCAAGCAGTAGGGCAATTGATAAGTGCATAAGGCAAGGACAGATAAACAACAAACGTTAACACACATTAGCTATTATTATGGAGTGGGTGGGTGGGTGTATTATTTACAGATATTACATTTACATTCTTTACCATTCCAGGATAGAATTATAGATCTAAATTAATTAAAACGTAATTGCTCTCTAAAGTGATTTGTTAGCTCATTCCATAGAATGGCAGCTGAATAACTAAAATATTTTTTGTCAATGTTTAGGTTGTAATTCTTGAGACATCTAAAATATTTGAGTATCCAAGATTATGTTTATCGTTTCTAAAACATTAAATCATCCAAACATTTCATAAGTCTTTTGAAAGTCTTTTGAGCCATAACCCGAAGTATGTGCACCATTAGAGTTTGCATTTTTACTACAAGTAAACGTTTATGATAGCTGATTATGAAATCATCATATACAAATTTCAATGCATGCTCTTGTAGTTTTTTCAAGTTTAGTTTTGTTCATGTTACTACAGAAATAAGAGGCTAAGAGACATATACTGAAATGGAGAGGATAAATGTATTGTTAATTTGTTGAGTGTAGTTAGCTTATGGCCAGTATGTTTCAAGACAGATAGTTGCCTTAAATCTTTCCTACAGAGATTTTATTACATGTAATTCGAATTGCAGTTGATAGTCAGTATCATTTCCAAGCAGTTTAACAATTTCTTCACAATTGATGACAGCACTGCTTACGTTTAGTACAGGCTTCATACTGAATGTTTTTATATTTTTACCCACAGCTTAGTGCTTGAAACTTATCAGGGATGTCTTGCATTTTGTCAACAATGAACTAGTCAGTCAAAATATTCGGCTCTGTGTGTTATTAGAGTGTTAATTAGAGTGTTAAAACTAGTAAGAAAAACCGCAATGTATTATAGTCGGCATAGTTATATATAGAGCTATATCTAATAAAATATAAGATATATTTGATAAAATCATTAAAAAGTAAAGGTCCAAGGATCGACCCCTGAGGAACCCCTTTTTGAATTTCAGACCAACTACTCAAGCAAGAGAAATTTCAATGTATAATGTCGACAATTCCAGTTTCAAATTTTAAGTCAAATTGTTCGTGTTTAAAGTTCATTTCTATTTTGAGGTTTGAGAGTTAGCTGTTTATATACATAGCCTTGGTTGAAAGTTTCAATAATTTATGCCGAACATTTCGATTTCACACTCATAATCATACCCTTTATATTTAAATTTCCTCTCATCCGAGCATTTTATTGCATATTTTATTCAAGGACACTTTATTCTTTTTTGTCCTTAAATGTGAAAATATGAAAAGAACTGCATGCATTCTAGAAATTATGATCCAAATTTGGGCTATAATCGGAACACAAGCAAATATTATATGATTTAAATACTTTATTACAACCATCTTCATCAAGTGTTAAAGCAAGGAAATATTCTTGCACTAGTTTCCATAATGTTCACACTTTCAGTATGCCACATTTTTTAAAGTTCCCTCTTTTATGCCATCACAGAGATATTTGTATAAAAAATAAACCAAAGTTCATATTTTTTTTTAAATAAAAGATTTGCGTTACATTAAAATTTAAGCCTTCGCTGACTGTGTCGTGATTGTAATAATGTTGCAAAAAAATGGATTCGAGTAATTTTCTGACATGTTGCAAAAAATGGACTCGAGTAATTTTCTGGCATGTGACAAAAAATGCATTCGAGTAATATTCTGGCATGCTTGTGGCAAATTTTTAATTTGTTGCACACTTCTAGCAAGAAAATCTTGTGTGCCTCGTAAGTATTCCTCCTGGGATCTAATAACAGCATGGTAATTATCCTCCCAAACGGGCACTTTAAGCTCCCCAAAAGAGCTGTTTTAACGTGTATCTCAAGTCAAAAAGGCAGCTTATTTTGTTTTAACAAGCTTTTATTTCATTAAATGTTGTTGTTTCTGTTTATTGTTATTATTATTATTATTATTATTATTATTATTATTATTATTATTATTATTATTATTATTGTTGTTGTTGTTGTTGTTTTTGTTGTTGTTGTAAAACTGGAAAATCTGCAAGGGTAGTAGCTGACTTGTACAATTCAAAAACTTCAAGTTGAGTTCATCGTTGGCGAAAGCAATTCACTTTTGGAAAGATAATCCCTTTAATCCTATCTACTCAGCTGTAGACACATTACTGATAAATATCATTTCCAATAAACAAGGGCCTAATTTATGTGTCAACACGTGGTGCATGTTAATCTGCAGTGATGTGCTACACAATGAACACCCTCAGCTGTTGACACATGTATATTGCTGATTATGATTTTGCTTATATTTTCAATGAGCACTTAATCTACTGCCTACATTGGTGAGAAAAAAATGGGACAAGTTTTTGAGGAAAAAGACCTCTCGCCGTGTAAAAACTAAACAGCCTGACGGAGAAAACAAAACGGTCAGTTCAGTAGAAGAAAAGCATGCATCGGCGACATACTAAAAAGGCCGGGTAAAAATGTTAATTAAGTAAGACAGATATGTGTCTATTGCAATTCTGTTATGCACAATTGCAGCGCACTGATTTTTTTGGTCACAACTTTGCTACAGCCGTTCATAAAAAGGTCATAGTTAATAGTAGTGTGTATCTAAACACCAAGTAGGATGCTTGTAATGCTTATAATCTATAAGAAACTGAACTAAACACAAGAAGGCTTGCATATTGAACCCAAAATCAATAAATCTGATGTAAAATATGTGATCTTGACTTCAAGGTCGGAAGATGGAACAGGCGTGTTTCGCAATTTGTAATTGTGAATTTTTCAGATGCTTATAATGTGAAGGTGTCATTGCGATACATAGCAAGATTAAGTTAATGTATGCAGTTTGACATTAAATTAAATCAAAGCATTAATAAGACTACGGTACACTAATGTGTCTATTGGGGTCATGGTTGATTCTTAATGAGGTTCGATAACTGTGTTAGGTTAATGTGTGAAGCGTTACTTGTTTGTCAAAAATGCCAAAGGTTGAGATGTTACAGAAACAGCGTTTGTATTTGCTGAAATATTCATAAGTTGAAACTTTGCAGAGGTCGGTTTATTAAGGAAAGTGAGAAAGGATGCGAACCCCGGGATGTGTTTGTGTGTGCGTGTGTGTGTTAATTGTGACAGTTCAAAAAACCTAATATCCTATTGGATAAGGTAGCAATAAGGGGGGTGTTTCCATGCAAGGATTCGTGTTTTATAGATGAATTACCCCGCAAAATTATCTAGTCTAAGTTTTCTTCGGAAGGCGACAAGTCTTGACTCCGAGGATAGAACAGAGTATTTTTCTCGTGAAAAGGTCAAAGGGACATGTATTGGAAGTCATGAAGATGATTCCGTAAAAGGAGGAAAGAGAGCAATGTGCCGTATCTTAGGTTCATGCATTTTTTTTCCGATAGGAGTCGGAAGATAATTGTTTGAATGTATTTATCTTAGTTTCATAAAGTTTTATTTTGATTTGAGTCTTAAGAAAATTGTTTTTATTCATTTGTCTTGAATATCATACGGCTCATGCATTCTACGAACTGTCATATATTTTTTTCTTGATATGAGTCCTGAGAAAAAATGTTCGATCTTGTTCGTTTATGTGTCATACAAATCATGTAATCTAGGAATTTATTGTTCTTAGGTCTGTGGGATGTTTATGCCGATGAATTGTTACTTAGCAAATAATGTAGCTAAAACAAGAAGTGAAATTCACTACTTTATTTGTAATAATTAAGATGTGAATTCTTTTAACCGAGAATCGACTGTATTCGTATTCGAGCAACAATAATGGCACTTTTTTGTCGACCGTATGTGTACATGTGTCCGACATTAGTAAAGATTTTGATTAATAGCTCACGCTGAAGAGGTTAATTGTTTCAGGCGAGACCAGACTAGTTTATGGATTAATTAGTGACGTTAAATAGTTCTTATAGAGAAAGACATTAATCATCCTTTGCCATGTTTTTTGATGGAAGGAACTGAGGTGGAATTTATATGGTATAATGCCATGCTGTGACCTGAAACCATATTAGCAGTTAGTGTCTGTTTGAATTACGATATGACGATATCTTACTAAACAAGAAAGGAGATGATGCTATATCCAAGACGTCAAGACCCAAGAAAATATTTAGGATGCATATTTATCTATTTTAAAAATGAAATAGCTCCCCACGGATACGTAGAAGGAAGACAACCAATATTCCAGTTAATGACCCGTAAGAGGATTGATGCATGAGAGAGCTCATTGTAGGTAGTAGCATAATGGAATCAGAGAATAAACTGACCGCAACCGACTACCGGTTTTTAAAACTGAGTGACCAGCAACCAGTCATCAGACTATGCAGCCATGCGGGACAAGCGAGTTCGAAACGCTCACTCCAACTTGTGATGAAATTTGTCATATATGTGTAAACAGAACTGCTAATTGCATTTTTTAATCACTTTTGGATATTAATTTCTAATAGAAGTGTATCCTTCAAGTGCATTGTACAGTTTTATTTTGTTGGCCTAGTTGATTAAATTGTTATATTTTATATATGGGGGCTCATGTTGTTCTATTGCATATCTCTCCTCCGATCTCCATTTATTCGATCCATTAATTTCATATATATATATATATATATATATATATATATATATATATATATATATATATATATATATATATATATATATATATATTATTCACTTTATCCGGGCGGTAACACAGAGGTCGATCATCCTCTAGGCATCTATAACTACTATCACCACCCATAACAGAATCTTTTGTCTTATCTTCATCAAGATTCGTTCACTGTATTAACTCAATCTGTCAAAGTGTTTACGAAATATATGCAACATTAAGAAGAAAACCGTAATGCAAATTCTTATATGACTGTGACCCAAAGATCAAAGGGGCGAGAGTACATGTCGCAGAATGGTATTAGCGTCGTTATGATTCGTCTCAATAAGAAAAACCTTAAACAATTTTTTTGATAATGATAATGACGCTCGTGTTAAAGGGGCAAGCGTGCGTGTCAACAAAATGAATGGCCTTAGATTGTTAATGTCTATTTCCAAGTAAGAACAAATCCATCAAGGTGTTTAGGAAATATAAGCAAATGAAAACACTTTAACTAACTAAACCTTACTGTAAATTTCATATTGCTATGACCTATTCTCCAAGGTCAAAGGAGTGAAGAAGACTATAACAGGATTAATTGTCTTAGCTTCATTATTATGAGTATCAAACATGACGAGAATCAATCAAGGAGTTTAGAAAATATTAGCAAATACTAAAAAGCTAACCAAAACCTTCAGGGATATGTTCAGTGGTCATGGCCCCAAGGAAAACGGACGAGCGAATATTTTATAGAATGAATTGTCTTAAATTTAATATGATTCTTATCAAGTATGATGCGACTCTATGAAGGGGCTTTAGGAAGTCTGTGCAAATTAAAAACTAAGGAAAAACAGAACTGTTGACAACGCTGTTACAGCTGTCAGAACAGTGGCTGCTATATGTCGCTTCCCACTATCGGGTTGAGACTAAAAACTGAATAAAGCTCTGAAGGGTAAAAACATCATCACATTGATCTACCTTACTCGATACTTTTTTGTTGTACTCTCCGAGATGCTTCTACGCACTTCTCTGGGACTAAATTGTCAGAGGAACTGGTCTATGCGAAAAACTAAAGTGGAGTCATTTTCTGAAATTTGCCTCTCGTTACAAGAATTTTATCTATGAAATATTAATTTTTTAAATATAATAAAAAGTCATTTGATACCTTGTTTGGCAGGGCCTCTCTGTGTGTGTGTGTGTGTGTGTGTGTGTGTGTGTGTGTGGTGAGGGGGTTCTGTCATTTCGCCCAGTCATGGGTCATGTAGTCAGCCTCATAACAGCCTTACAAATATGGTCTTAAACTAAGGAACAGAAACGAGCCACTATTTTTATATGGTCCTAAGTTTAGTAAAAGAAAATAGTGAAGACCAACAAGTTTTGTAAAATTCAACAAATACGTTATTTCCCTAGAATACAAAGTAAATCATTCTATCACAAGTCCTGATTAATAAAGTTCTAAGTAAATTCGCGAGGAATTCTAAGTAAGATCCAACGCTGAATGTGTTAATGCGCCTGCAGTCTCGAACGTGTTAATATACCAATGGTCTAGAATGTAGAGATATGCCAAGTTTTTTTTCATGTTTCACAATAATTTAATCCAACATGCCCTTGTCAGAAATCACTATAACTCCAAATTAATGTTTCTGTCCAAGAAAATTATTATTCATGAGCACTTTGTATTTCCAGTGAATAATATTTTGAGGAAATAATTCCACCTTAATGAAACAGTGAACACAACAATGATATTTAGGCAAGAATTATTAATTTTGAAAGTAAACAAGATTATATAAAAAGCTAAGACACAGAAGCATAACCGGTATACATAATGAATGATACTGGCTCTTGTTTTAACCCATTATTGTGGTCGGTTTATTGAATATAAAGTCCTTTTGTCATTCCCAATTTATTGATGGGACGACTCTCAGATCGAGAGAGAGAGAGAGAGAGAGAGAGAGAGAGAGAGAGAGAGAGAGAGATGACAAGACGTCATTCTGGCTTCCTTTAAGCGGCAGTGTCACTCTAGCAATGTAGTGTTACATTGCGAATATCTGTGAAGAAGTACTGGGATCGAAATGGAAAAAAGGAAGTCAAGAATCTAAGTTTGCGACCCAGCAATTCTTCATTAAAATTAAATAACACTTCACTAGATATAGAAGAAAAATTACACACAGATCATTTAAAATATATAATAAAAATGTGATATTTAATTTGAGCTAACCAACTTCACATAATTCAATAATTTCTGTATTTTAGAATTAAAAGCCAAATAAACTGCCAATAGTGCAAAACTGCTTAAGAATTAAATATTTTTACGTCAATGTCTGAGAATGCGGCGTAAATCATGGCCTTTACTGAAGATTTTGTTTTACGATGATACAGCTGTTATTTTACAATTATGCTGCCGTAAAAAAAGTGAATGATAGTCTCTACTTTGTTTTACAAGATACAGCTGTAACACTGAAAGGCTTTGTTAAAGGCACCATAGTAGCATCAGATAATACAAAAAAATTCTAACAATCATTTTCATTATTAGAATCACATAATACAACAATTCTAACAATTATCATCTTTGTTAAAACTATATGAATTTAAATTACAATTCCAAAAATTTCACGTTCTAAAAATTCCTTTAAAAAAAAATGACATTTTAACAATCTCAAGAAATTTTATCATAAGAATATCCCCCTCTTGGGTATTGAGCCGAGTCCTATAGGTTCAATAAAGAAAATGACAGTACAGGTAAGAGGTAACTAAAAATACAAAAATACAAAGAACCAGTATACAATGTATGATATATAAAAACATAGTAATTATTATTTATTTGTAGTTCAGTCAGATTCTCCAAAGATACTACATGTATGACTTCTGAACTTTATTTTTACCGAAATAACTCAAATAAGAACTGCAAGCACAGAGTTGCTATGTTACGTCTGTAACATTAAAGCTAAGAGTAATTAACAGTACGTTTGTTTTTGACCGCGTTAGGTAACTATAAGAATATAAAGTACACTTTTTTTATTGGTAATAATAAAATATTTGGTGCACATGTGTATATTCTCGATAAGACAGAATATGCTGGTAAGGAAAGGAGTGTTTGAGAAGACTCACGACTTAAATCAGTTTCCTATCTATTCAAAATAATTGGGATCCTTAGCACTATATATAGGTCGCAATCTTTACATGTGACAATAATTGGGATCCTTAGCACTATATATAGGTCGCAATCTTTACATGTGACAATAATTGGGATCCTTAGCACTATATATAGGTCGCAATCTTTACATGTGACAATAATTGGGATCCTTAGCACTATACGCAATCTTTACATGTGACAATAATTGGGATCCTTAGCACTATATATAGGTCGCAATCTTTACATGTGACAATAATTGGGATCCTTAGCACTATATATAGGTCGCAATCTTTACATGTGACAATAAATGAAACAAACTGATAAGTGTAACGAGCGTTATTGAATAACCTGGATAATTGATGGATACAATTGTTTCAATTTATAATTGATATATACCATTAAAACATATTTTGTACTCAATGTGGCAGGTAACTTGCCTGCTGATAATTTTGCTGTTGCTATCTCTAATTACTCTATTTCATGACGAATCTGCAGAGACTCAACCATTCGAGCGGTAAGATTCCTTCCGTTTTCCGAAATTGTTCACCTAAATTTTCGGTAGGTTTAGGTAAAACAGAGGCGTTATTTCTAAATTTCGACAATTAGTCGTTAACATATTTGTAAATCGATTATCGGCCTGCGTATGTCGGAGCAGAAATTTCCTCCATGTCGAGAGAGGGCACCGATAATTTAAAATATTGTTGCGTCAGCATATTGATGTGACTTGCTAATATGGAAACATTTCCCGTTATTACCAGACCAAACAGGTGTTCACCTAAAACTAGAATATTATTTCCTGTAATTTCAAAGGTATTTTTTGTACATAAATTATTTTGTAGCATGAAGATGGAAGAAAATCATTTCTACAAAAACCTAACTTTTGGTCAGACCTTTGGTCCTTTTACATTTAACTACGCTATTTTAAAATAGAAAGTCTATGTCATTTAGACGCTGTATATTTGTAAATTGTGCAACAGGAAGAGATTGCGAACTGTATGCACGTTTACTCCCGTGCGTGTTTCTTTTT
The DNA here is from genome assembly GCA_016617855.1 of Megalonaias nervosa. NCBI lineage: Eukaryota > Metazoa > Mollusca > Bivalvia > Unionida > Unionidae > Megalonaias > Megalonaias nervosa. The sequence continues at coordinate 136,908 of JAECUM010001289.1, forward strand.
TTATTGTCTTCTACACTACATTTATTGTCACTAGATTAAGTTTGATTGAAAGATGACCTTGGCATAGTTCCCCGACCCACTGATCAACCTATTACGAGGACAATTAAATTTAAAAAAAATTCTGGACGGTACTTCACACGATATATAATCAGCTTGTAATAAACAATGCAAAGTAGGTCACAATGATACACATTTTGTTCGGAACACATGCTCATCTCAAAATATAAACAAAGTAGTTCTGATGTGAATACCTGTAATAGTACGGCGTCGCAGCCTAGACATGGAGAATACAGGATGAAAAAGGATATTAAACCAGGGAGAGAAAATAAATGGAATGCAATTTTCAATTTGAATAAGGATATATGGCCCAACATCTATGCTAAATTTTTTGCAATACCCTTCCTCCTAAAAAAATCAAAATTGCAATGGTTTCAATTTGGCGTTACTCATAAAGTGTCCCCAGTGAATTCGTTTCTGTGTAAAATATATGCCTGATACTGATAAACGCACCCATATAACAAGAATTCGCAAACTCATTTCTGCTTCTAGCCTTTGTTTCATGAACACGCTACTACTCAATCAATCGACACCCCCCTCTCTCCCCCCGCTAATCCTCTCTTTTGCATCAAAGCGAGTGAGAGGGATCCAGACATCGATCAATACTATCGCCTGGGCACAAATCAGTTAAAACAGACCTCTATCTTATAATCAGACAGATTAGATTTATGGGAAGGGGTATCAGGGGATTATATCTTCGTAATCGGCTGCAGATGTCGATAATTTCAAAGAACGTCGATTTCTTTAATATCGACATTTGAATTTTTGTCAGTTGTGATTTGGTTTGAATCGTGTGTGCATTGCCAGATGTGTATTGCGTTCAGTAATGATTGACGACTTCAAACTTCAAAATGTTAAGCGATTATTGCTGAAGGATTGCGTTTCTCGAGTTAATTTTATTTGCGTGGTGTTTTATTATTAAAAAGAAAAATGACTCTTAGATGGGCTGTGTAAGGACGCTTGGATTCGGAGAAAATTATTCACATCTTTGTACTGTTACTATTGTTTAGGTTGATTTGTAAACATATCTGTATTTTTATAAAGAAACAGTCATACATAAATTGATTTTGTTAAAATTTATGGTTTCCGTACATGCTTAACAGTAATTTGTTTGAGGTGAAATTAATGCACACAATGTGGAAATGACTCATGCATATAATGTTGCTTGATTGTCTTGTGTGAATGATATAATTTGGATGCCAGGAAAAGACAAAAAAAAAAAAAGAAAGGGCGTTGAATTGCAGGAAAATTGGTGGCCGTCAGGGCTTCGCCGCGGGAGCTTTGAACGCTCGCTAAACCCACTAGCTAGCACTCTCACCAGGGTTCGGCCCTTCGGGGCTCTTATTCTGGCCCTCTGAGCCATCGTTGTCGCCCTGCGCACCATTTTCGTCAGTGGCCCCCGGGCGATATTTATCCTTCGTATGCCACTGACAGGATCAGACGGTTGTCGTGTGGCCTTGTGCAAAGGACTGTGTTCCAATTGGCACGATACTATATAACTTACCTATGTTGCTGTGCCCACAAACAGTAAATCAGTCTTTATATATTCTATAGTGTATCGATTTTGAAAAATAAACCGTATTCAGATGATAGGTAGACTCGTGACGGCTTTATCATAAATAAAATAAATAATCTTTCTTCCAAAAGTATGTTGTAAAGTCGTGTCTGAAGGAAGCTTTTCTGACTATAACTTAATTTGTATTATGCAGGGCGGAAACACAGACTCGCAGTTGTGATTCCCCGATTCAGTTACAAGTACGTGTAAATCTAAGCCTCCGCACCTTTTCTTGTCAGTTTGATAAAGGCTTCATAATACGTTTTGTGTATTATAAACATTGACTCTAAATAACATTCACAAGATTTAGATTTTTGTTTTAAAAAGCAGATATATTCATTTCCTAATCAGTTACATAGTCTGGTACCCTGACCGTCTCCATTAAGGTTCTCTCTATTTCGAAAGGGCGGGAAGCGGTATTTTAGACTGTTAGGGTAGAAGTCTAATCTATTACCACGAAGGCATGTTTGAATCATGAAACCGTCTGACTTTAAAGGCGCCGCCTTTCCATAGTGATAACTTTCACTCATTTCAGACATTCGTGTTGCTAGGCTACTGTTGATGTCATTACTTCTACTGGATTTTACATGAGATATGTAGTTGAAAATTAAGTTGTCACTAAAAACAAACAACAGCAACAACCCAATATCAAAAGCCCGAATCTTGGTATTGTTGTAAAGGTCAGGGGTGTAGTGATGTGGGAACTGCATTCCCCTTACTTTTATGCACGTTGCCTTTCTTTTTAGGCGCTCGCCATTGTCCCCCCCCCCTCCCCGCATCTGAGTAGCATGCGTTCCCTCACTTGTTTATTGCGTTCTCTCACTTTATGTTTTAGCACTACACCATTAGCAAAGGTATACTGAATTGATTAGTAAAAACACAAAAACACGCAAGTCTAATGCGGAGTCACTTTTTCTGTATACGCCAATGAGTCTAATTTGTTTGATAACACCATGTAACAATTTTTTTTTGTTCCTGGGTAGTAAGTGTTATTTCCTAATTGTTTATGCCTAAAAAGTATAGAAAATGGCTATTATTCCCCACAAACTTTGCTTTGTGACCAGGACAGTGATTATTTTGAAATTTACCTATTTTCCAGAACATTCCAGATAGATGCAGTGCTGAGTAAACTTGGAGTAACTTCTGCAACTTTCCAGTAATATAAATAGTAGTATAAATATAGGGACATTAAGCCCACTAGTTCAGTTTAGTTCCAGCTGCCTAAGCGGATACATATCTGCATTTTTATGAGATGGCATTAAGAGGCTGCAAGCATCCGGCAGACGCATTTTGCTATGTCAGCGGCCAATTTATCAAGACAAGAGCGAAAAAGTATCCCGTGGAAGCAACTGCTAGGATGTGAGGCCTACAAGGCGTATTTCGGCATGCCTGTCGGGGATCAAGACAAACCCTGGGCACCACATTTCACCTGCAAGCACTGTAAAACCTCTGAAGGTAAGATGGAAATTGTTGCTCGGAATTTTATGTTAGAAAATTTGTTAAAATTTTTAAATTTGTAAAAGTTTTAATTTAAAATATTTTACAGTTTTCAATGTTATTGAAAAAATATATCATATATAGGAGAAAAGAGTGACATGAAGTTCGCTATCCAAAAAATTTGGCTGGAACCCACTGACCACTCAAGTAACTGCTACTTTTGCACGGAGTGGACCGTTCCAAACGTCGGAATGGCAAGAATGTACCTGCTATCACGCATCCGGACCTTCCTTCATCCATCGCCCTGATGCCACACTGCCCTGAGCTCCCTGTACCCACTCCTCCGGAGAGAGAGAGCAGCCGTCTTTAGAAGAGCGCAGCAAGTCAGAGAGCGAGAAGGACGTTGTAGATCCAGATGACAATTTCAGAGGTGGAGCTGGGGAGAGAAACCCATATTACCCCAACCAAAAAGACCTCAACGACTTGATCAAGGATATTGGTCTCACCAAGTCCAATGCTGAGCTTTGGACGTCTAGGCTCAAGCAGTGGAACCTATTGAATGAAAGTGTGCAAGTCGCAGATCAGAGGAAGCGTCACCAAGCCTTTTCCAGCTTCTTCACCCGTCAAGATGGGCTCTGCTTCTGCCACAGTGTGACCAGTCTGCTCGAGGAAATCAGAATCGCCTGTAACCAGAATGAGTGGCGCCTCTTCATTGACAGCTCATCCAGGAGCCTCAAAGCCGTGCTGATCCATAATGGGAACAAGTACCCGTCTCTTCCCCTGGCTCACTCGGTGTACCTCAAAGAGGATTACAACAGCATCAAGACCTTGCTGGACGCCTTGAAGTATGATGACTACGGCTGGGAGGTCATCGGATACTTAAAAATGGTGGCATTCCTGATGGGTCTCCAGGGCGGTTTTACCAAGTTTTCCTGCTATCTTTGCCTTTGGGATAGCAGGGACACCAAGGCGCACTACCATAGGCGGGAGTGGCCACAGCGGACCGAGATCTCTGTGGGGAGGAACAACGTCAAGTGGGGGCCACTGGTGGACCCCCGGAAGGTGCTGATACCACCACTGCATATCAAACTGGGCCTTATGAAACATTTTGTCAGAGCTCTAGATAAGGCGTCGGCAGCCTTCAAGTACCTTCAAGACTTCTTCCCTAAGCTCTCTGAGGCAAAGGTCAAACCCGGTGTCTTCGTTGGACCACAGATAAAGAAGATCATGGAGTACAATGAATTCCCCAAGAAGCTCACTGGTAAGGAGAAAGCGGCATGGAACAGCTTTGTTGCAGTGGTTAGGGGCTTCCTGGGCAATCACAAGGCCGAAAACTATGTGGAGCTGGTTGAGACTCTGGTGAAGAACTACGGCATAATGGGCTGCAGGATGTCCCTCAAAGTCCATATCCTTGATGCTCATCTTGATAAATTCAAGGAGAACATGGGAGTGTACTCGGAGGAGTAAGGCGAGCGCTTCCACCAGTATATACTGGACTTTGAATGCTGCTACCAAGGACAGTAAAACGAGAATATGATGGGAGACTACATTTGGGGGCTGATTCGTGAAAGTGATTTACAGTATAATCGTAAATCTCGAAAAACAATTCACTTCTAAATCTTTTGTGGTTATTTTTGTGTTACTTTAGTATAAATACATGCTAATTTTGATTCATATGTTGTTTTTTTCTGACTTTATGTGAACGAAAAGACACAAATTCACCCGTTTTCTCATTGGAAATAGGTAAATTTAAAAATATCACTGTCCTGGTCACAAAAGCAAAGTTTATGGGGAATAATAACCATTTTCTATACTTTTTAGGCATAAGCAATTACGAAATAACACTTACTACCCAGGAACAAAACTTGTGTTACATAGTGTAATATGCTATGTTAATTAAAAAGACGTGTCTATCTACAACACCACACGTCTCACCGACAAAAAATATAAGTAAAAGATGAGCCGAACACTTCAATATCATCCTCAGTCAACAATGATCTGTTAGAGAGGAGGCAAATTATCAATTGTTGTAAGTGAAAGTCAACATATCACGTGCTGATCATCCAACGCTGATTGAAGCTGTGAATGTAACTAACCTGCTATCAAATTGTAAAGCACCTGGAGCAGATACCATACCAGCAGAAGTTTACAACACCGGAAGCTAGCGCATGGCAGAGAATCTGACTGAACTCTCCAATGTGGACACGGGGATTTATCCTCCAGGAGTACAAAGTTGCATTCATTGTCCACCTCTACAATCCGAAAGGCAACAGACAATCCTGCCACAACCATCTGGATATCTCCTTGCTGAATCACCTTGTACATCACATTGATCACGGATTCCTGCCTAAGGGTCAGCGTGGCTTCAGGAAAGGAAGTAGGACCACGTGTATGTGTTTGAAGCTCGTCAACTTCAGAATAAATGCCAGGATCAGAACTCCAACCTGTACACCACATTCATCGACATGACAAAAGCTCTTGACGCAGACAGCTGTGGAGGCCTTTGGACGATCATGGCAAACTTTGTTTGACCAGAAAAGGTTATCATGATGGTTTGGCAGTTCGAAAACGGCATGGTTGCTTGTGTGGTGGACGACGGAGAATCATCCAAGCCATTCCCAGTCACCATTGGTGTCGAACAAAGCTGTTTTTTGACCCCAGCCGTCTTAAGTATGATGCTGTCTGCCATGCTTACCCATGCCTTCCGTGATTGTGACACTTGGATCGACATATGATACCTTACTGATGGAAACTTTTTCAATTTGAGGAGATAATATGCCAGGTCATGTCATCATGATGTCGGAATAGTGACTACCAAAACGATCTACGGAGACTCGAAGGAGGGAAAGCGATCTAAGGGTGGTCAGAAGAAAGGCTTCATAGATTCCATCAAGCCGTCCTTAAAACACTTCAACATTAACCCCAAGACTTTTGAACATCTCGGACAGTATCACTTCGCCTGTCACAGTCTAATCCATAATGGAAATACAGTGTTTGAGAACTGCAGAGGTGGTGCAGAAGCGCGAGTAGCGCAAATATAAGAACTGCAGCTCGTTCGCTATTAATCAAGCAAACAAAACTGGCATTACTAATCAGATGTGCTACAGACAGCTCAGAGCACAAATTGGCCTGATCAGCCACTCACGTACTCACAGAAACCACTCAGTTAGTGATGTTGTGGTCATTGTCAAACTGGAAGGAAGAATAGCAAATTAATGGTTAATTGATCCATTGACTGTGTTAATAAAGTACATAGTAACAGCTTGCATCTGATGAGGTACAATAAATGATCGTGTCAGAAATGGGCAGATCTAAAATTATTTATCAGGTAAATTTGTATGATTATTGTCAAACCATTCTTCACACACTTGGAACTAGACTGGTGTACTGCCCCAAGCACTGATTTCGTTGTTGATGGTTACAAAAGGTGAAGGGTCTCAGGATACCGTTGACATGTCGGAAGAGGTCGCATTCACCACTCAACGAATAGTTCGGAATTATACCTACCAACGTGAATTATCATTTATATCTTTTCTGATAACTTTCACTGCATTGTGCAGTGAACATTTTAAACTTGTGGAAGTATTTGCAGCGTATGCATTCGCCATCAAAGCAGCAGAAATTAGAAAATTAGCTGGAAAATGGCACTGAGGTGATGACACTGCCGTTTTTCAACTTTTGTATCGCCTTTTTATGTTTTTGCTGATAGTCTGCACTCCCATTTCTTCGAACTCCTTAAAAATTGGTGTAGCTTTCAAGGTCTCGGTGGGAGTGCTAGCTCAATCGTTGTCTACGCACGCACACACACACACACACACACACACACACACACACACACACATATATATATATATATATATATATATATATATATATATATATATATATATATATATATATATATATTCACAGCGCTGAACTAAAAACAGCCAACTAATATGTATGTTTGGCAGTGTTGTATGTATTAAGTTCTTTAATGCGTGTGTTTAGTTCTCTAATGCGTGTGTTTAATACTCTAATGTGTATGCTTAGTACTCTAATGTGTGTGCTTAGTTCCCAAACAGTATGTTTAGTAGCTTAAAGTATGTGTTTAGATTTCTATTGCGTGTATTTAGTACTCTAATGTGTGTGTTTAGTTCTGTAATGTGTGTGCTTAGTATCCTAATTTGTGTGTTTAGTTCTTTAATGTATGTTAAGTACTCGAACGTGTGTATTTAGTACTCTAATGTGTTTGTTTCGTACTCTAATGTGTGTGTGTTTAGTACACCATTTTGTGTGTTCTCTTATGTTTAATACTCTGATGTGTATGCACTCTCCAGTACGCCAGTGAAACCTGGACTCTGTACGCCTCACAGGAGAAAAGACTGGGCGCCTTTCACATGCGATGCCTCCGACGCATACTCAGGATCGCCTGGAGTGATCGAGTGACAAACAACGAGGTGCTTGAACGTGCCAAGATTCCCAGCATGGTCACACTCCTCCGCCAACGTCGCATCAGATGGCTGGGCCATGTACGTCGGATGGATGACGGACGGATCCCCAAAGACCTTCTTTATTCGAAGCTAGCCTCTGGCAAAAGATCGATCGGAAGGCCACATCTCCGCTTCAAGGATGTCTGCAAGCGCGACATGAAAGTCCTTGACATCGATGTTAACACATAGGAAGAGCTTGCTCTAGACAGGTCCAGCTGGCGACATGTTCTGATCACTGGTCTGAAAGCCGGCGAAGACAAGCCACGCTTACTCGCCGATGAAAAGCGATCTCAGAGGAAGAAGAAGCAGCTCCAACCCACACCAGACTCAACTTTCAAGTGCAGCAAATGCAGCAAGGACTGCCACTTCCGTGTTGGGCTCCATAGCCACAGCAGACGCTTCACAACCACCAACCGGGACATCTCTCATGGGCGCACTTCTATCGTCTCTCGAGACTAACGGATACCAACCGTATGCTCAGTACTCTAATGTGCATGTTTATTGATGTGTATGTTTAGAATTCTGATGTGTATGTTTAGAATTCTGATGTGTATGTGTAGTTCTCTAATATATATAGTACTCTAAAGTGTATGTTTAGTACCATTATGTGTGTGTTTATTTCTCTACTGTGTATATTTTATACTGTAACGTGCATGTTTAGTACCTAATGGTTGTGTTTAGTTCTCTGATTAATTTTTTTTTAAAACTCGATCTTGCCTCCCTCTTTGTTCTTTCCCCGCGAAACTCAGTGAGAAAATTCGTACGGCCTGCATTAGTCTCGGTCTTGATAGACAAACGCTGTACTAGATCGAATGACCTTGGCATAGATGACTGTTTTGTATAGTCCTTTTCATTTATTTATTTATTCTCCAAAGGCACTGAAATAGTTTTTGGTTTGTTGCCCAGGCACATTTCTATAAAATTATGTTATTAGCAGAACAGAACAGAACTTCATTTCTAACTCAAGTCAAATAGAAAACATGCGAGATTAAATACAAATACAAGCTTGGCTTCGCGTTGTGGGTTTAACCCCATTTTCAGCATATGATAGGCCATAAATGGCGGCCAGTATATTTGGTGGAGGAAAAACTCGGGAAAAACCTGGGAAGAACCACCACCCAACGGGAAGCTACTGGCAATTTATCTCGCATAACATGCTGGCCAAGCCGAACCTCGAAACTACGCCAAAGAGGTACGTGATCTATAAAGGCGAGTGCCTTAGACCACTGGGATGCCAGGGACCCCAAGTACAAATAAAAGTTATGAGGGTGGTGGTAGAGTGGATAAAGAAAGGTAGACAGAGAACGGTAGAAGGAGATATATTTGGACCAATATTGTAGATATACAAGGTTAAGTATGAACTATTCTATTCTTTTCTGGCACAAATGTTATAAAGGGAGTGACACTAAGAGATTTTTTTTTAAATATTCGATAAATTCGACTTTTAGAGGAATCGTAAAAGCTATCATGCCAAGTTTGTATACATTTATATTTGAGTCACATTGCAGGTGCTTTCCTTAGTCAATTAATAAGGGAAATAACAGAGATAATCATTATTTACTTAGACTTAGATCACACAAAATTTGTTTCATAAATTTAAAATTGTATACACCATCATCATCATCATCATCATCATCGAGTAACATAATGTAGTACAATAATACTGAAGCTTTACCCATTTTTTAAATAGCATGTCGAGTCCAAAATATAATAGCTGTAACTGTGATTGAAACGATGCTGATAGGATACCTATCGGTTTCTCCATATAAAATATAAAGAGGGATCCTTGTTCTTAAAATAAAAATTTCGTTAGAAATCAATGTTTACATTTTCAGTAACATATTATAATACGTTAATAGCTTTGTAATTTAATGGAGGATTTCCATCATCCAGTAGCATGGTTGTATTAATCGCATAATCCAAGACCCCAGGATAATATCACTGTCGAAATTAGATTTGTAATGGTTGTATTAATCGCATAATCCAAGACAGCAGGATAATATCACTGTCCAAATTAGATTTGTACTCGTATTAATCGCATAATCCAAGACCCCAGGATAATTTCACTGTCTAAATTAGATTTGTAATGGTTGTATTAATTGCATAATCCAAGACAGCAGGATAAAATAACTGTCCAGATTAGATTTGTGCTGGTTGTGTTCATGGCATAATCCAAGACCCCAGGATAATATCACTGTCCAAATTAGATTTGTACTCGTTGTATTAATAGTATTGTCCAAGACCCTGGGATAATGCCACTGTCCAAAACCAGATATTTAAAAATAAATTATATAAATGTAGTAAAATAGGTTCGACAAACTTTATGTACTCATTTTTTATGTCTACGTATCCACAGCTATATTATTTTGTAAGATTTCAAATGGCCTTACCTAATTCTGACTCTAACGTTTGTATTGATCGGTGCAATTTTCGTGCTAAGTGATAGTTACGCCCGGTGCTTTTGCATTCCTTATCAAACTATTTTTATATTGTGTCCTTAACGTCACTAGATATTTGAATGAGCGTATTCTCTGAATCAAATCCATCAATTTTTTGATGGAGACGAATATACAATCGATCTAGGATCAAAATATATTCGAAATTTGAACTATAGTCTGTTTGAAACACATTCATCTTGCGTGAGTTGAATCTTTAAAGTCTGGAATATTTGCTGTGTGCAATAAAGTAGCCCATGTAATAGACAAACTTGTAGTTTGCCATTTTGTCAGTAATTTCTCTTTGGATTTCTTCATACAAATCACTTTCTTGGTAACTAGAGTTTTCATCCCGTTAATAAAACCTTTTGTAATTATTTTATTTTCTGATACAATAAACAAAGTCTTAGATAGCTACAGTCCAAAGAACATATTCACTAGCAGTCTGTACTTCAGAGACAAACTTGGATCATTTCTGACGAATGCAATATTTCCGGATTTTTGTAACGTTCATGCGTGTGATTAATTTCTTTAATTTCTACTACGTTGAGATCAACCAGTTTTGTCTCAGAAAAACTGCGAAAGAGAAAGTACGAAGAAAAATAAAACTGTCTTGACACAATATTTTATTTTGTAACCCACAAGTATTAATTAACGAAAATATATTTCATTATTTACATCATTACCACGAACGTCATTTGTTACTTATGTATTAAAAGTACGTTAACGAGTAGAAAAGTAATTCGTAAAGTCCTCCCCCTTACATTCCGAAGTTGAACCAACTGTCTACTCGTATAATGCTTCATATGTTAGACTACGAGGTTTTCCTCCTTGGTGATGGAAGCTAGTGAATCGTCTGGCTGACGGAGTCCAGTGAATCGTCTCGGTGAATTTATTGAGCCTGAACATAGAGTTTATCGACAAGTAACAAAGTTTGAAGACTTCTGTTCTGTGCATCTTTTCATATTTGTGTTAGCTTCATGCGGCAATAGAGTCAAATGTAGCCGCTGGGTCACCTTGTTCAGTTTTAACAAAGAGTTTATCGACTAGCAACAAAGCCGGAAGACCTCGCTTCTGTGTTTCTTTGTGTTTTGGCTTGGGCTTCTTGCGACGGGTTACTGTAAGAGATATGATTTGATCCTTTATATAATAAGATGTATTCCTCAGTCTAAAGGAACTATGTCTGACTCGTTCGTTCTGCTTACAGAGCGTAATAGGTCCAACAATAACCTTATATCATAGTCTGGTTTCAACATCAATGGCATCCATGCGGTGTATACACTCTGACTGGGTTTGATCTTAGATACCAAGTTTAGTTTTAATAAATCCATATAGAACTTTCAACTTCGTCCTCATACTGAACCGAAGAAGTACCATCGTTTCTCATATCGCCATTTTTCTGATCATAAGCTTATTGAACCAATTTTACAACAGCATGTCCATTAATTTTCGAAAAGTTATGATCGAATTTGCGCTTTAAAATTGTTCTTTGCACACTATTTATAATTGTTTTTCAATACAACTTTATATAAAAATCACTGGCATTAACCATTACCACACGACGTGATGCCAGCATTCAAAGAAACCCATTTTTGACGTTATTTTCGTGACTTGTCTACATTGAAGCATAAAGAGTGATAAAACTACTTGCGTGATCCATTACTTGAAGTTAAATTAATAAAAACACGCATGTGTACCCTGTAGTTTTGTCCATCTACACTAACAAGTTAAATATGCACCTGTCCTCATTGAAATGACGGACAATTTGCAAAGTAATGTTACAGTCTTTGATGATGGTTCCAATATCTCTCGATCCGAAAGTATATTTTTAATGGGCACAGCATGTCTATTGAGTGCAAAAACCGTATAAAATACTTTTCTCTTTTAGTTACAAAGTTTCCGACCGTATACAAATTACCTTAAATTCAAATCGTATCATAAATGTCATTGACATTCAAGCAAGATGTCGTAACGGATCAAGTGTTAATGAAAAACGTTATTTTGTTCTTGAATTTAAGGCAACAACGTTATTCCTCCACACTATCTCCTGTTGCATGTTATTTTACACTAGAAATGAACAGGGTACAAGTTGTGTGATATAATTCACAGTATAGATTCTTCTATGGGTGAATTTCACCCAAGTGAATCAGACATGCGCTAAACAATCTCACGTGATTATACTCTTCATAATTATAAACGGAATCAAATGCCCAGCTTATTCGAATGCATGAAAATACACAGTAAAAGGTGTTAAATATATTAATTAGGATAAGTTGATTTGGAGAGAAACTTGCGTTACGAGTCTATGCACTTAAAATAATTAATTGAAAAGAGTGAAGACAACAAGCTTTGTAAACATTAACAAATAATTTATTTCACTAGAATACAAAGTGAAAAATAAGAAAAAGAACTTACGGTTCTGCAAATTGAATTAAAAAATAATCCAAGAATTAAAGTAACAAGTCCTAGTTATAAAAAGTCCTGAATAAAATTCAGTTCAAATCCCAAAGAGATCAAAAATTGAAGGCAATGACGTGTCTGTTATAGCCTGCGCCGTACTGATGTGTCAACAGTTTCTTGTTGAATCACAGAAATATTATTCCAGGTTTGAATTCAGTATAAATTCCAATGAATATCTTTATCCAAGAATTTTGTCAGAACACTTTTGTATTTCCAGAGAAAATAATCACTTGAATTCAACTTGAAGAAAATAAAATTCAGCCTAAACTGGACACAACATAATACAGTTTAAAGTGCCAGATGTTAAAGCACAACTGGTAAAATTCTGACAGTCACAAGATAATATAGCTCTCTATTTGACCTCAGGTCACAAATTATCATTTTCTAGAAACAAACATTACCTAATGGAAAATAGCTTTCATGCATGATTTAATGAGCCTTGTTTATTTAAAACATTATACCCTATAAAATTCACTTTGGAATCCCCAAAACCCTGCCCAAATCAACATGTTTACCTGAATAATAATTTGGTCAATACTCATACCCATAGAGGCTAATGAAGCTATTATTAGTTGTTTACATCAATGAAATAAAAAGAATTTTAAAAAGTCAATCAGGTCAAACAGAACTGAACTCAATTCTGGACAAGGTCAAGTCCAGTAAACAATGTTACATTACAATAATATGTAAAGGAATAAAAAAATTAAAACTAGCAGAAAAACAATTAAATTAAATATACATAACACTTGTATAAGCCTATCCTTCAACTTTATGATGAATGATGTGTTTCCAAAAACAGACATGCATGGTTTTATTGGAATTTCTTTTAACTTTGTTAATAGCCAACTCAGCTTTAAATAAATAAGACAGGGAACCTGAGGACGGTTTATAGGTTCAACCTGTGGCAATCGAGTTTCTTTATCAGAGCAATTGTTTTCAAACTGTCCATTCGGATTCATCAGCTGCCTTTATTACACAGGAAATAATTAATTGCCTTCGACGTAAACAACCATCAACTGGTTGAATATATATCCCGGTGCGTAAGTGCCATGGCCAATCCCAATTAATAGTATGCTTTAAAAAATCGTCTGTCGAGACTGCACTTTCAGAAAATGTTTTCTCACATTTCCACATGTTCGTTTCATTAATTTTTCATACCAGCATTATTAAATCAAGGTATGGAATTTAAAGCTCACCTACCCTGCTTGTTTCACCCCAATAACTGTGTACAGAATAGACACAATAAAAAGATGTTATATTCTTTAAGTACTGAAATATTTTGAATGGCGAATCCAAACTCTGGTGTTAATGTTTTATGATTGTCCGTAACTTGAACGCCGTGTTAACTAGTAAACTATGAAGATGCCATTTTATATACGATTCCATCTGTTTTTACATGTGTTTGATTATATTTTCCAGAACACCTCTGGAGGATATCTATATCTTTCGTCACGTGACTGCTGTATTTCATCGCGTGACCTAAGTAGCAGAAACGCCCAGAGCACCATCGTCACTAAAGCATTTTTTCACGATAGCGAAGATAAACATTGATTGCAATACATTTACCTACTAAAACTAGCAGCAGCTGAAGCTTGTGTCGCACACGTTTAATCTTAATCACACTAGCTATAAGTATAGTTTTTAGCCCAAATTAGAATGGAAAAACGTGTTGTAATTGTGTTTGTATTAATTCCTATAGGCTTTATTTTGTATGAAATGTAAATTAATTTTGGGTCAGAATTGATTCAAAAATATATTTTTATCTACTAATCTTATAGATGAGTGTATTGTAATTTAATGTCCTCTTTGTGCCATCTATCGGTGATGCACGATTTGAACGCCGTGTATTGACATCACCACAGCAGTCAAACAATTGTTCTCTGAACGCTAAGATGTACTGAAATGTCGTTTAATGTTTCCACTTTGTAAACCATCATTTTAAGCTGTATCTTATGGTGAGGATAATTTCAATTGTTTTTCTTTGTTTTCTTTTTTTCTTTTTTTTTTGCAGTTTGAATATTAGATCAGTATTCACACTGCACCATTTTACTTTCACCCGTGGTTTGGTTCTGGGATGTGAGAAGAAATAATTCTTCATCATGCACCAGTGCTGGATGGAATATTTCATCCGACGGATTAGAATTATTTGTCAGTGTTATGTATATCTATATTGTGTGTTTAACATTTGGTCCATGACTGTAGATTCTATATTTAGATAAAGCTACAAATAGATTCTTTACTAGTTTTAAACTCAACCTTGATGATAAACCTGTTTACAAGTTTGGGGTAATTTTCTGATTGAACGGTTGAGCATTGTGACAAAGGTCAGGTGAGTTGTATTTCGACATAAGTCACGTGGATGAATTACAACAAAGAGTCGTAATAGAGTCGTGGAAATGTAATAAAGAGAGAACTGAACAATCATTCTTATGTCTATCCCATTATTATTCTTGTCTTAATATAAGTCTGCAGAGGTATTTAATGTTTTGTTTAGATATAATTTGAGAATAATCATTTATTGAAATTACAAAGTGCTCATATCACTGTGTAGACTAATTACTATTTTCGGATTATTATGAATTCATTCAAAGAGTTCTAAACATTGGCATTGTGATATATCAAAACTGTTGGCACTTCATCACATTGAAGGCTATTGATAAATTAGTGCTTTCAAGACCTTGACGTCATTAGGAACACTCTAATCTTTTTGACATGTGTCATACTTTTAGGATTATTTTGGATATAATGCACAATAATGAAATGTCCTTTTAAAATTTAACCTTATAACTTAGAGAATTAAATTGTTTGATAAGTTTTACATAACGTGTAGTTTTGCTGTTTTCTGTTACTGAGTTTAAGACTATTGAGTAGTAATGGTCAGGAACTCTGTAAAGTCTCGTGTTTGGGGCACAATTCTGACCATAGTTTGGAATGTTTCTATCCTAAACTGATCCATAGGAATAATTATTGACTTTTACACAATCAAAATTTGTATATTCTTTAAAAATCATATATATATATATATATATATATATATATACCAGCAACATATAGCCTGTATATATATATATATATATATATACCTATAACCTTATATACATACATATATATATATAATTCACTCTTACTTCTCAAAAAGTGTCGCGTAAACCAGTGATGTCAAAATTAGAATAGTACTGTATAAAACTAAGAGAATTTTTATAGTTTTGCAACTTTTCAATATTCCATGATAAAAAGTTTATATTTCTCAATAAACCCGATTTGTCGTCATCTGAGAAGGATGGGCTTCAGCCCTTCTCTTATGCAGCCGACTCACTCTAGTTCCCAATGGGTTGACTGGCTCCAATCCAATCAAGACAATATAGACTTTTTCTGGTTAACATGAGAGTTGGGAATCTCTTCATGAATATTACGTGACATGGATACAAATAGTTTACACAGTTATGACTCTAAAGTCTAATGCACTGTGTCTGTACATGCTTAACATGGTTTTAACGATATTTTCCATGGACATGCATATTTAACAGAAAAGAACAGAACAAAGCTTTATTTAAAAAATCGTATTCAGGCTATACATGTATGACATACGAGAGCATTAGTAAATTTAACAGTCAAAGTAATACTAAACAAGAAGTCGTCATTGTGTAATATAAGTTACAGAGAGGATATTCCCCATCCCCTCGTAAAATCATAGATTTAATTCTGTCTCGATCTATCGAAAATAAAATTACATCTATCTATTGAACAGTTAATTTCATATCCCCATGTGCTGAACAGGTAATCCCATGTCTTTTTCCAGTTAACAAATTTCAGGCAAGTAATTTGCATAACGATGAACAAATGATATAGTCAATTGAAATAAATACATTGCAGTATTCTTAAATATACCAATTGTTTAATTAGTCATGGAACTGTTACTATTAATGGAATTGAACTGTCATTTAAGTATTTATCTCTCCTTATGAAACAACATTACATCAGTTTTTATTTGGCTGGTGGTTACATTTTTCAAAACAATACTTTCTTTGAGCATCATATAGCCATTATAGTGCTCATAAGCCATTAAACTTTAAGATACCCAGGCATAATTACCTACCGACTGATTGAGTGATTGATTGATGGATAGATGGATGAACCTCTTGATCAATTGATTAAGCTTTCAATTAATCTTTCCTTAGTTTTGTTTCGCCTTCTCTTTTTAACAAAGGAATCCACCAGAAGTACCTATATCCATATTGGCGTGCTGTATTGTGTATCTCTCGATCTGATATGATCGTTCAATCCAGTATCTTCCTAACACTCTCCAGTCTAAGTAAACAAAAAACCGAAAGGGTAGAGGAAAACACAAATAAAAATAGCCTTCGTATGAACTGAGGTATCATGAAGACAGGCTGAAAATAATATTTAAAATGAATCATTTAAAATATCAACCTGTTCTTCAATTAAGCATTTTTTTTTTCGCCAGTTATTGCAAGATTGTCACTTAAACGTTCTTAGTTGAACAGGAAATATTTATTTATAAATATAAGGGCTAGGTCGCATACAGCGCAATTACAGTATAGCGAAATAGCCTTTGTTTGTATTGGTTTCGAGTGACATTCCCAACAGAAAATTCCAAGCTCGCTTATCAGAACTCATTGACGAAAGCATATCCATCTCGAACTTTACCAACGTAGAACTTTTGTATGCGAATTTAAGAACTAATTTAAATATAAGTTCAATACATGTCAAGTGCGAGAAACATTAGTGTCAAGCAATTTTGGCTTGTTAATATCATTCGTTCTTGAATAGTTAATCGAAGAACAAATTTCAAATTTCATAATCAATAGGATTTTAAAACCATTACTATGCTTTTACAATTCAAAATCATGTCATTTAATGACATTAATTGTTTTGCTGACGTAAACTTTACCATCTTAAAATGGGAGAATCCATATATATATATATATATATATATATATATATATATATATATATATATATATATATATATATATTTAAACATGAACATTGTAATTGCGTGCGTAACTTGTCGCTCACAGATCAATTGCCGTACTCGGCAGAATTTATAATTATTATAACTGATAAGCAAGAGATACAGAGGCTTTAAAGGTAACAACTGTGATGAAGCCTTAAGCTTGTCACGGAACTGGTCTCAACATGATTGGCAGCCTGTTTAACAAGTGCCAGTGCAATTCATACAGAGAGACAGTCCTCTTTAGACTGCCAATACATATACACGTGCATCTCGTAGAGTAAGCCTATATTTCTTTGGGAGGAAGGATCTGGTAACAGGCAAACCTTTCTTTACAAACATGGTGAGTAGTTCAGAATAATTCCTGACTTCTATGAATTTAGCAATTTTCTGTTATATTATGGAAATTATGTTGAAAAGCGCAAAGTTGACCAAACACCACATTTTGATATCCGAATTAGTGTGTTAAACTGAGAAAACAAGTTGAAAATGTAATGTAACGTATTATTTTGTATGTTCTCAAGAATAGTGCAGGTGTTTTGTACCATTTTGCCGTAGTGAGAGGATGTAGCATTGACTGACTAATAAAACAGTACACTGATCTCTTTCTCAAGCAAATGGAAGCCACACATTTTTCTTTTCTCTGTTGAAAAGCATTATCACAACCAAGATTTCTTACTATGGAACTATAGCTCCAAATTTCAGAAGTATTTAGATAATTGTTCTTTCAACTGGAAGCTATTTTAATATGATTTTGCTTTGTAAACGGTCTAGTAAAATTCTCAAACTATTTTTAACCTGAAAGCTTTTATCATGGGCTTTAGCCCGACTACGTTTTAATAGAAAACCCACGTTTTAACGCTGCTCCTTCATACATCACAAAGTCAGATGCATTTAGAAAGGTCTACCGCGATAGAAGCTTTTAGCTCATCTAACAGCAGGCTATGCGATCCCATAATGTAGCCCGTGTTTTTAATACTTCCATCGAGAACTTGTCCGTCAATATACACTCCTTTCAAAACTTTTCTGGTAAATGTCGGTTAAACTTTGTGAGAATGTTTCATAGAACAAGATATAAAAAAACTGTATCCAAGGTAGCCTCCAAAGAAACGTTTATGTTTCCCGGATAAATATGTGCAATATCTGTGTATGACTTCTTTGTAAGTGCGGCTTAGCCTATCCTGATCAAACTTGACAGACACGTTTATCAAGATTTGTGCTACTAAACTCTTGAGTCGGATGGCATAACATTCAATGGCATTACTCCTCTAGGATCCAACCGTAAGTCTATTTTGACGTTTTCTTCAAAATGGCTAACTTTAATAAAGCGTGGCATAAATTTTATTTAGAAATGCTGTGATAAAACTGTGCCGGAGGTGTCCTATTAATTAACCGTGGGTCTTCTGTAGTAACCAGGTGTACCTCTTTTACAGTTGTTAGATTAGTTCTGCAAAATGCTGAGCCAATTTTAGCCAAGTTTCTTAGACATGTTTTTAAGGGCGTGTTCTACTATGTTTGGCTTCTATAGAAGTCATGTGTGCGGTACTTTAGACATCTGTTGCAATTTGTGAAACGGCACAGAAACGGCACGCTACGCATATGGCACTTAAGCAGACAAAAGCGTTACAAAGATGAAATATTACAATTATCAAGCCATTTGGAACGGTGTGCAAACGGCAAAAAACAGTGACAATTTCGGTTGTAGTAGAGACATGGAAATGTAAACGATTAATGACTGCACAAAAGAGCATATAAAGAAAGAAACGGTCGGATATAGGTAACAAACGGTATAGAAACAATTTAAAAAATAAATGGTGCAAGACAGCATGAAAATTGCGCCTTGAAAAGGTAACAAAAGTCAGCAAGTTCGTTTCCAACATATCCTTTCTGATTCTTCTCCAGAATTTGTGAGCCAAGTTTGATAAAACTAGGAAAGATTGTCATTTAAGATATACTGTGTCATAATTGAGTATCTATCGTACGTCCCATTAATGTTTTTTTTTTTTCGCAAAACCAAGCATGAAATCTAATTTGGATATTGTGTCTAAAATATCTAATCAATTTTAATGAGCATTTGCTAGAAATCATTCTGCTCACATCTTTGTATTCTATGCATGTTGAAATAATGCCGACACGGAATCCAATATGGAAGCAGTTGCGATAAATGGAAAGAAACAATCTTTCTTTAAAAAGCCCGTTCAGTTTTGAGGGAACGTGACAGGAAGGATCCTACAGTAATGCCCTTTCAGATTTGATACAAATAATATTGGCATGCTGTCCACTGTAGTGGCTCCTGTTAGAAATATAAAAGAAAATGTTTGAAGGACTTGTTGCTCAAAATTGCTTTTCCAATCGACAAAACGTGCCCAGAAGAATTCAAACAAAGCCCTAAGGGGCATTCCAATTATTTTGCATTCTATTGTGTGTGTTTGTCTCCTTCTGTCGAAGACAGGTGAAATACAAATTGCGAAACTATATTTCTTTTCCGACATACATTGATGTATAATATTTCTTGCATGTGCGAATAAGTGATTCTTATTTTCAATCTAGTGACTTTACCACCACGGCTTTTTCTCAAAGAGTGGTTTTAATTTCTGTAACTGCTTATATATGATGACTCCATTAATGTTAGTCGCATTTTAATTAGTAAATGTGCAGGACTTTGTGCTGCAGAAGTGAATCGACGAATAGATCCAAGTCTCTCAACAAAGAATAATTTTATCCTTGAAAACATGCGAAAAAATTAATTGCCCTATCTTATTAATGATAACCGACAACAACAAAAGTTAAAATAAATAGGCCCCATTCATTTCTCTTTCGTCCATTCTTTAATGTGATACAGTCTATAATTTTTTTTTTCAGTCATGCATCCCAAATGCAAATTATAACTTTCGTTTTTCTTTCGTGTCATGACATTTATGAGAATGTGTTCATATACGCTTTATCGCTGAACATAATACACACATCATTCACCCTCAGATGACGTTATTAATTTTTTCAACGCTAGTAACTTTTGCCACTTTCTTTTATTTATTTTGACTTCTTCATTGAAAAGGAAACAAAACCACTTCTTCGATTACATCCACCAAAACTTAATTATTTTTGCAATATCAGCGAAATTCGAAGGCGTTTACGTCATCCTTTTAAGTACTCTAAAATGTCTATAATTTCTGTTCTTTGTTGTCTAGCATATAGCCTAGCTTCATTCTGACGGATTTACATTTCTGTTCTTTATTGTCTAGCAGTCAGCGTTGCTTCATTCTGACGGATATATTTCTATTTCTTATTGGTGTGTGTGAATGATATTATTATTATTTTAATATAAGAGTGATTGTAGAAAATATGATACTTTTAAGAGGTCGCTAATCTCTTTCATCTGGAGAGAAATTTCGTGATATTATAAGTGGAGATGGAGTCATCAATATGAAAAGAAGAACATATAGAAATACTGCCACGTGATAAATGATTGCCCAAGTGGGAAATCAAGTGGAAATGAAAGCCATTTAAACCGCAAAAATGCAAGTTATGACGAATTGTTATTTAAATGAGATAAAACGGAAAAAGAAAACAATGGCATATGGATTAGATTACACTTATCCACGTCATGCAGAGGAAGGATAATAACAGTCCACAGCATAACGATCGGAAATAAAAGTTATTTTGACATGATGAAAGTTATTATGGATACACATTACAAATATAACAAAGATTGTTATTACCTGGATTATTGATGACTTACTTCGCCCCAAGACATTTAGTTTTTGACCTTTGCCTATCAATAGATCAAATGGCTTTTGAAAATTTTATGTGGTACTATTGTTGTTGCTGTTCTAGTAGAGGCTGGCTTTAATGTTACCCTGTAAATTAAAGAAAAATATTAAATGATGCGAAACGAATGCTTTAATAATTTACAACTCAGCCTGATCTAGGACGGATAGTTTAGAATGTGCATTCATTTTTCTTTCTTTTCTATTATACGTGCAAATTTCATAATGAGCAATTCGTATTCTAACTGGAAGCAGAGAAGAGGATATATGGACGATTACTAACAATAACGCCAAGTTTAACGTTAGATATTATTCTTTTACAGTACGGATAGAATTGAAAATAAAATCATTTTCAACTTGATGAGGACTAATTAGTGTTTCATGTAATTACTCTCAAGAAAAATAATACACATTTGACACGAAATGCCACTTCTTGTTTCAAGAAATTAAAGAACAATTTCATTCCGGGAATAATTGAGTTCCAAAGAGAAATGATTGTCATGTTGAATATTTAAGATGTTTCTTATGGTTTATTGTGGTAGTCATTATAAAGTCTTTTATAGGAATATGAGTACTTTTAACATTAAGTAAATGTAGATAATCAGAATTGCCAGACAGGCGTAAGATCGACAGTGTTATTCTCGATCAAGATGATTCACTAAACACACAGTTGGACATTCAATAGATGTCATGCACACATTATTAAGAGACAGTAGGCGTAAGGTGAAAGACAATAATTAAGGTGACTGGGACATTATTTAAATAAATAAATTTGGAAATAATACCGTATACATCCAATGCATTTTGTTCTTTTAGCATCTAATACATTAGAATTAGATTTAAAAGAGGAAAAGACCCTGAAATGAAGACTAAATGAACGCAATGATAAAATTCATTGTCGCCAAAATTTACTGAGAGATTTTGATACATACAACCAAATAGAAATTTTACATGTACAATTATCTATGAAATGTTGGGTTAGTTACGGAACTTATATATTGCAAGCCAGCTTCACTTAGTATATATACATTTCTAAATGCATAATTGGTACACACAGGTATGCGTAAACGACAACATTTTTATTAATCAGATTTGATATAGGTTATATAGTGAGTTTCGCATGAAAATGACGTTTACAGTTCACGTTGTCAGCTTGTACTAATGTAATGATTTTTCGGTTTCAGTCTTTCCGATTTTTCTATGATCGCCATTGTTATAAAGAGTACTCCCCACCATTTAGCTATATTTGCTTGAATTCCAATGTTTATCGTATAGGATTCCATATCTGTATAATTACACATATTAGTGTTAAAGAGAACCACTTTCCACTGTCATCACTGTGAAATTCTTTCTAAACGAAGTTCATTCGTTCGTAAGAGACAACTGTTTTCAAAGTCCGTATCAGGAGTCCGTGTTGAAAATTTCTTAACGGATGTTGTTTGAATATGGTTTCCTGTTCAGTGTAGAAAATGGTTGATTTTGTCTGAGATAGAAATAATCAATTCTTATAAAGAAGCCTTTGTTACAAGATGCGTATTTTGAATTCAGGATTATGTGTTTTCTCAAGGTGCTAATGATATAATTTTTTAAAGGTGCTAATAAGGTACCGCTTGATTCAGCACATTATCTGGGTATTCTTCCGTTAATGGGACGCGTCGACGATATAATTAAACAAAAGATAAAACTGTAGTCTATGTACATAAGGACAGGAGTGAAAAAATATTGTAATCGTTGTGGAATTCTGACGTCACTGGCTTTCAAACGTTGGAACCACTGCTGCAGCAGATAATTCCCTCCTATGAGGCGCCGTAGCGGACAAAAGCTGGTCCAATCAGAACGTTGCCGTTGAAATTTTAATGCCATATGCCCAGAATTCCAATTTCACGTGTTGTATAAAAAATGCTTGTCCTTAAAGTTCCATTTTCTAGGTCGAGATTTTGGATTGTATCCGTTGAATTTAACTGAAGTTGTTGAAAGTTATATTTTCTATGTCGAGGTTTTAGATTGTGTCATTTGATCTAGAAAATGGAACTTTAAGGATATGCAATTTGATCCAACATGTGATATTGGATTTCTCGACATACGACATCGAAATTTCAATTGCAACTTTCTCTTAGGACCAGCTTTTTTCCGCTATGGCGCCTCATACCCTCCCACTCATACCTACAAAGTCGTTGGGGAAACTTTGCAAATTTAACCGCCAGGTGCGAAATTGATTGTCACGTGATATTATATCTATGAGAGGACCACATTCATGTGTATTTGCGTTTGTCTGAGATAAGGGGAGTTAATTTAACAACTTAGGATGAATATTGCATTAATCAGAGTTAATTTTAGTAACTTAAAATTGACGTGTAAAACTATCAACCCCAAATTACGATAAAATACTACATGCAACCTTCAGTTTAATACAAATAATGTTCGAATTCAAAGTAAGATGTGTAGTAATTACTGTTAGAAAAAACAAAACCATAATTCCATGAGTTACATACATACAGTCGGAGAACTACTATGTAAATGACACCTATCGATCGAATTGATGGGCTTTCCGTTCTGAGATTATTTTATTGCAAGGAGTAAATCAGTTCAGTATGATTTGCTTGAAAAATATTAAATAGCATCCTAATAACTTCTAATTTGGAAGAGTATGAAACTAAATTCTTACAGAAAGCAGGCCAGTTTTAGTTAACTGACGTGTGTCGTATACGGACGTTATATATGTACTCCAACGTCATGCTTGAGGACATTTGTGCTCGCGCACGCGTTTGTGTGTTTACAAAAATTTTCTTTGCTGTAGATACGTAACTGGTATAGTTAGCAAATGATCCTGTAGGAATAACGATTATATGAGAATAATGATCTTATAGGAATAACGATCATGTAGGAATAGCCATCATGTGGAATAACGATCATGTGGGAATAACGATCATACACGGTTTGAAACCGTTGCATGATATTGTACCTATGCTAGATATACCTACATACCCATTTATTAGCAGAGTATCAAATTATTTGGAGACTGTTAAAAACTTGTATTTATTAGTAGTGTCAGATATTTGGCGTCTGTTGGTAATTTCTAATTAGTAGAGTGTCAAATTATTTGAAGTCTGTTGGTAATTTCTAGTTAGTAAAGTGCCAATTATTTGTAGTCTGTTGGTAATTTCTATTTAGTAGAGTGTCAAATTATTTGTAGTCTGTTGGTAATTTCTATTTAGTAGAGTGTCAAATTATTTGGAGTATGTTGGTGACTTATTTATTAGCAGAGTGTCAAATAGGGTATGTTGGTGAATTATACTTGTACTTGTAAGTACGATATGTAGTAGACGATAACAAATGCAAGGGTTTGGTTTCATGTTTTGCTCACAACTGAACAATTAAGTTACGTAATGTCATGGTAACTAGAGTAAAGTGCCTTGCCCAAGAACTCACAACGGTAGACCCGATAGTAGGATTCGAACCCGCATCCATTTGGTCGCGAGTCCGTCACGCTAGCCAATGAACAGCCGCACTCAACGAAATTCCTGTACTGTTGGGTCCATATTTTCAAAGGCATTGTGATTAATTTTCCGCAGTGCATTAGTTTGTTGGATCAATATGTGATTTAAATTGTTTCTACTGACTACCCAGAGTTTCAGTCAATGTATATCATTGTATTAGATTGATCCATAATTTCTTACAAAAGTGACCTTCTAAAATTGGCGCGGATTTGTTCACAAATTTCCTTTGAGTTCGATGTATTCTGCTGCAAATTATAATTCTAACCTAAATTTTAATTAATTTGCATGCACCACCCTCCTTTTACAGTGTTGCAAAAGTGGAATCTTATTATTTTTGAATTTGGTTATAGCTTTTTCGGGGGTAGGGAGGTTTAGTTACATGAGCCTATCTGAATCGTGCTTTATATAAGTATGTAATCATGTATGTGTTCTCTCTCTCTCTCTCTCTCTCTCTCTCTCTCTCTCTCTCTCTCTCGTTCTATTTGCCAATGCTTACAAATTTGTTTTTCATTACAGCGGTGTCCACTCTTACTTGCGGTATTTATTATGTTGTTCATGCCGTTTGGAGTACAGGGAAACCCTTTATTCGTGCCGGGATGTTTGTGGCAGTGTTCCCGTCGCTTCAACTGGTGCTTTAAGACATGTACGTTCAGGAGTGAAATCAATGAATTTGATGACCCTACTTGTCTCGATAATTGCCTAATCGACTTGGAAACGTGTCACCAGTTCTGTGCAAATTAAATCGATGCTGTTTCTTTTCTATAGGAAATGTTAGTTTGTCATAAATATCTTGCCTTTTATCTTTAAATCGTAAAGTTTGTTTCCTTGGTAAGATATAACATGTTACATGAAAGAAAGAAAACAAAGTGAATGTCATTGTTACCAGATTTTACAAAATTAATTTTTTAAACTAATCATACGTATGTCGTATCCGACTATATGCATGAAATATACCCAGGCTATGTCTTGTGATGTTCCAAGACATACAATACAGCCAATCATAATTAGTTCCATTATATTTCTTGTGCATTATCTGCTATCGGTCATTAATAAATCATTTTAATTTCTAAAATGTACACTATTTCGGAAACCAAATGTTTAGTGCCATATAAATCGACATTGCAATAAATGCTGTTTTTTCTCCTCATTTCCTCATGTGTTCCTTTTGTTTTCTTTCTTCCTTTCTTGTATCTTTCTTTCTCTCTTTGATTCTTTCATTTTAGTTGCTTCTTTCTCTACTTTTCGTTCTTCAAGTCATAGCTCAAGTTACATGACACTAAACATTAGCATCCTAGATTATCCTTTGCCGATTTCCTGCATGCGGCACTATTTAGGCATGATCTAACTGCAAGTAACTGTAGCAATCTCATGTACAGATTATTCCGGTGCTCCAAGGGATTTCCACATACCGTCATCGATTTTTAATTGCACGGGTTTGTGTCGGGAGTCTTAAAATAATGGTAACTTACATTGAAACGGTACATAATGAAATAGATGTGCAACGTCAGTGAATACTGGCAATGTTACGGCAGAATCAGACAGTCTGATTTAGCCTCGTAGTATGTATGTATGTATGTATGTATGTATGCATGTATGTATGTATGTATGTATGCATGTATGCATGTTTGCATGCGTGCGTGCGTGCGTGCGTGCGTGCGTGTATGTATGTATGTATGTATGTATGTATGTATGTATGTATGTTTACAACCTTTTCGCAATAGCGACTTCCTGATAACGCTTGCATTTGTTTAGTCATTCTTCGGGCCTTATTATCCTATAGGCGCAGTAGGCACTGTGTCTAGGGCTTACGAAAACATCATGTTACAGAAAAGTTTTTACACAATGAGGCCGATTCATGTCAATGTCAATTCTTTTATTAAAGAAGTACCTAGGACCTGCAAGGAACTTAATCAAGCCCTCTCCATAAAGTATCATCTTTCACCGAATATCTTTCTTTATCACGAGACAATCATCTTATATATATATATATATATATATATATATATATATATATATATATATATATATATATATATATGAATGAATGATCCTCTACAGGGATAATACTTTTATTTTGCTGAGTAATATTAACCAA
The DNA here is from genome assembly GCA_016617855.1 of Megalonaias nervosa. Taxonomy (NCBI): domain Eukaryota; kingdom Metazoa; phylum Mollusca; class Bivalvia; order Unionida; family Unionidae; genus Megalonaias; species Megalonaias nervosa. Next base: position 163,658 of record JAECUM010001289.1, read on the forward strand.
TTGTTGTATCTAAAGTTCCTCGTAGATGGAGAAATGAAAGTCCAGGTAGGAAACTAAGGCAGGAAAGTCTCTCTGATAACCATAACGTGAAATTGAGTTAATAAAACAGAAATTTTGTAAACGTAATAACTCATACACAAGACCAAATTTATATGGTGTTCCCATCTTCTGGTAGACGAATAGCAGCACAAAATAACATTAATCTATAGCACTAATACTACTACTCCTACTCCTACTATTGGGCCACGGATGACGTAGTGGTTTAAAGGTGCTCACTTTTACCGATCTCTGGCATCTCACCTCGTGGGTTCAAGTCTCATGCTCAGCCAATGTGGGTATGTGACAAAGCTTTCCAATAGCTTACAGTTGGTCGTTGGTTATTCCCGGAGTTTTTCCTGGTTCTTCCTCCAACATGTACAGGGCAGGATCAAGTCAAGTGGTAGGGGAAGGGGTGTCCAAAATTTCAAAAGCGCCCTGAAATTCCTCTAAAGGGCACCAAAGTAAAAGTCTATGTGTCTATTTACTCAGAGTGTGCATAATACCAACAAACGTGAGCAAAAAATAAAACTATGGTCAAATTTCAATTGACAAGTGACTGTGTTTGTGTCTGTGCGTGTGTGTGTGCGCGCGCGCGTGTGTGTTTTTGTGTGTGTGTGTGTGTGTGTGTGTGTGTGTGTGTGTGTGTGTTTAATATAGCCACGGGGTCCAGAAAAATCCTGCCCCCCCCCCCAATCTAATCATGGATTAAAAATCCTTGCTTTACATAAACTGATGTTATTTGTAAGTGCTTTCTGTGCTAAGGGATTTTGGCAATTGACATCAAGACTGCCTTAACAGCACGTTAACCCGAGCAAGCAGGAACATGGTTCCTTTCATTGAAGCTGGACTAAATATCATTTATTCGTTTGATTTGACAGCTAACGCTAAAGCCTCAAGGCAATTCAAACATAATTTTTAATTTACAACGGCAGAAATATCAATGTTTAGGTGAATTATGATAGTAATATGTTGTGTGGAACAGGAGAACAACCCTCGTTTTCGTCCAATAGACTCTTTCCTTCACGCAATGACTCTATTGTCATATAACACTTATAAGCCTTTTCGGAAACTGATTTATCTCCCTTAAGAGGGAAGCTCTTCTGTACCGACAATCATTTCCGTGTACAATGCAATCAACAATGGCGTTTGTTTATAAAAGAATCTTAGAAAGTGATAACACATATAAAGACAATTTTTCACAAAATAGGATGTAATGATGGGAGGCTAAATGTCGTGATTAACACAGGCAAGATTGCTCATCTGTTGTAGAATAATCATCCAAAGGACAAAGTGTTACAATTTATTGGTATTCAATTGGAAGAATATTTCAAAAATTTCCCTGATAAAGTGTACATAACTGTCTTGCAATTTAGGATGTCAAACCATAAATTACCTGGTGAAACTTGATAATGGAATAAATTTCATATGAAGAAAGAAAATGTAACAAAAGTTAAAATGATGTTTTCGGTGAAACATTTCATTACCTCTTTGAGTGTGATTTCTTCAAGGAGGCTAGACTTAATTTGATTAAGAAATAGTATTATATACGACCAAATATCTTGAAATATGAACATTTCAAGAAAATTATAAGAAAATACGAGTTAAACATGTGAGGATATTAGTTAACAAAATTATGAACAAATCCGAAATGAGAACTGGATAGCTACCTGTGTTGACTTCACATTCCAACCGTTTGTGACTCTTAAATATTAAGTGAAACATATCAAAAACACTTTCAAATTATTGACCATATTTCTTTAGAAAGTTGCTTGATTTGTAATATCTAGATAACTCATTTTCTGTCTTCTAATCTTTTCTCTCTTTTGTGTTATACCATGGTGGCTTCGTAATTAATAGAACATTGATTGTACGTCACTCCTATCCCTTATATGTATGGCCTGAGCACGATCTTTTTCTTCATTAAATCTTGTTTTGTTCTGTTCGGCTGAGCTACCATTTACAAAAATACTTTAATCTGATTAGTGCTAAGCGACACGTGAATCGGAGAAATATAAAAAACCTCTGCAAAATCCACCCAAATCCTATTTAACTCAAGATGCTTTCTGTTTTCTTTCTTTTCGGCAATTTTTGATTATGGGCAGCTAATGTCATTGAGCCAAGTATAGATAATGTTGCAATATCATAACGTCTTCACGTGCATTGCTTTGATCCTTGCGAGAAGATTAAGTATCATAAAAACGTTTATGGTATCAAAGGAAATTTCAGCGGGTAAGATGTTTTTACATTATTCAATGTATCGTCCGTAAACATATGACAGAAAATTAATCTTAAACCAGACATATTCACATCTTAACGGAGAAATAGTATCTACTGATATACGGAATCAGAATAGTAAACATCGTGTTGAGCTGCCTTTAATTTGCGTATTTCATGTTTTACAAATGATTATGTTAACAATGTGACATATTACTGGTATCAATAGTCAACAAAAGTTATGGTGCCAAGGTGGGCATGCACACTGAGTGGACAGAAGGGTTCCAATCCAAAATGAGTAACCTAATTTCCAAAAAGGCCTTTGGTGTACTACAGTATATAAGCCACTAAAGTGTTTATTTAAAGAACGACTGTCGTCATTAAGCCCCTCAACAGGCACATAGCAAAGGCTAAATAGTCAAGAGCTTTTATTTTTTCCACTACGGTACTGAGGGACAGGATAGCTTAAACTAATGTAGGTGTCTTCCATTGCCTTGCGCAGTTTTGTCGAGAAGACTTTGAAGCAAAACAACATAAGAAAAAAGCATGACGACTGACAACCCTTTTTACAGTAGGGTCATAGAGAAAAATTAATTCTCGAATAAAGGATAAATATACTCGATGCTATTTCATTTGCCAAATTCAAATTTAAGTGTTATACTACCATTCTTTTCTTTTAATATACAAATTTCTTAAAATAATTTGATAAATGTTTTAAATATTTGTAGGCATTAAATAGTTCGGAATGATGCTGTCATGTAAGTCTGTTTTATCTGTGTTAATTTTTATGATTATAGTTTAGAGGGGTCATGTGTTAATTTGTATTATTACAGTTTGGAGGGTCATTAGTAAAGAATATAGTAAATAGCTAATTTTGTTGACGATTGTGAACTTGTAATTTAAGATAAGGTCATTTTGTTAGGTAAAAATGTTTACGTGACCTTTAGATCTTGTTGATAAATTTGATTGTACTTGAGTACAGGTCTGTGGTTTCTACCTTAGAAAAACTAGGCCATCTAATTTCTGATTGGTTGGTTGCTAAAGGACCTTACTTTGTTAAACGGTTAGAATGATCTGGAAAATGAATATTTGACCCTCGTCCTGGTTCTGAAATTGTGTCTTAGTTTATTTTATATAAGGTAGTGAGTAACATAATTAATTATTCTTGCCTTTACCATCGGTCTTAATAGAATCAGCTTTAGATTTGATCAGTTATAGTTTGAGAGGATTTATTTGTTTCCTTTATTTATTGGAATTGCAAGGTACTTGTAAACTTTAGGACTGTGTAACTACTTTGGACATACTGTGAATTTATTTAAAGACAGTCTGGATTATATAATTGTGATACAGCAATACTGTTAGCACATGAAATTATTCCAGACTATTGGCACATCAGCACAATAGATTGAACCTCATTCAGAACAGTTCTGAAGCTCGTTTGGAATACTAGATACGTTTTGACTTGTGATAGAGCTTTTAGGACTATTTAGGATTTCATTCACCTTACTGTGCGTTATTTTTAAAGTTTAATATTTGTATTCTAGGGGAAATTTTATTTATTGAATTTAACACAACTGTTTGGTTTTCTCCTGTTACTTAGTTTAAGACTATAGATTTGCCACAATGCATCTTTGGACCTGTCAGCCTGTGATAGCAAGTTTGATTTTCCAAGTATTTAGGGGTTTAATCTTCCGTATTTTTCAACGTCGATATTCTGATAAGCTAATAATCTGACGGTGTTGATGTACCTTTGACTTTTATCTGATTTAGGGAAATCAAAATATGATTGATGCAAAGCGTTCAGTGAAAATATGATCAATACTAATATAGTAACTTGAACAATCAGTGGGGTAAAGAACAATGACAGCGTGATAAGAAAAGCAATCAGTAAGGCAACGAACACAGACAGTATGATCAGAATAGAAGTAACAATCCAGTCAATTATAAGTTTATTTTAATCATCAGCGACTGCAACCGGATTAAAGGACTGAACCTCAGCTAACAAAGGAAGCAAGAGAAAATAGATAGAAATATTTTCCTTCAAATGGAGGAAGGAAATATAGTAAAGAAAACGATATACGGATAGTAGTAGCGATGCAAATTGAACAGAAAATGCTTGATGCTTAGGTTTTGGCTGCTCTGGCGTTTCCTATACAAAATGAGAACTACAATACAAGAGACAGAGTTCTCTTGAAGAAATATATTTTGCTATACAATTGACATGAAAAATCGTTAACAATTTAATTCATTATAAATATTACGTTTCGTTGTTGCGTATTACACTATTTATTGCTAACATAAAAGGACAGTAACGACGCAAGGGTTATTTATTTTCCTGAGGGATTTTACAACTCAGAGTTGAACATAAGCAACCGCAAGGTAAAAGTGACTGCAAATGGTGACAGCAAAAACATTTTTGCTGTTGAATCTTTATACACAACTCAAAGTCCAATTAATTCCAAGTAACATTTACACAATGTATTTTACCAATTACTATGTTATGATGCTTGGATTCAATAGCCAGAGAACAATGCATGTATCTGGATTTGATAGGAATGGGAAACCATATATAAAGACCACTCACGATCTAATCAATAGCAGTTATGAAAGATAAGATCAAAAAGAACAAAAAATGTCAAATTTCATAATGAATGATTCGTATTCGAACTGGAAGCAGAATAAAGATGTATTCATACTTATTAATTATACCACGAAGTTCAAACATTTGCGGGAAAATGCAGATAGAATTGAAACTAAAATCATTTTTAACTTAATGAGGACTAAGCGGTGTTTCATGTGGTGATTGTAAAGAAAAATAATATACATATGACACGAAATGCCACTTCTTGTTTCAAGAAAATTAAGGAACAATTTGATTCGGGGCAAAATTGAGTCCCAAAGAGAAATGATTGTCGTGTTGACCATTTAAGATGTTTCTATGGGTTTATTGTGTTAGTCATTATAAAGACTTTAAAAGTAGTATGAGTACGGAATGTAGATAATCAGAATGGCCAGACAGGCGTAAGATCGACAGTGTTTATCAGTATGGCCAGACAGACGTAAGGTCGACAGTGTTGTTCTCGATCAAGAGATGATCCACTAAACACACACTTGGGCATTCAATAGATGTCATGCACAAATTATCAAGACACAGTAGGCGTAAGATGAAAGGCAGTAATTAAGACAACTAGGACATTATTTAAGTAAATAAATTTGGAAATAATACCGTATACCTCCAATATGTTTTGTTCATTTTAGAATGTGATACATTAGAATTTGATTTAAAAAGAGGAAATAATCCTGAAATGAAGAGTAAGCAAACACAATGATAATTTCATTGTCGTCAACACGTACCGAGACATATTGATACACACAACCGAAAATGTTACTTTACATGTACAATTATCGAGGAAATGTTGGGTTAGTTAAGGAACTTATATGTTTCTAGACAGCTTCACACAGTACACACACACACACACACACACACACACACACACACACACACACACATACATATATATATATATATATATATATATATATATATATATATATATATATATATATATATATATATATATAAAGAAAGTTGTCAAACTGTAACTAGTGTAGCGAATTTTTGTTTATTTTAGTCTTAGCGGTTTTTTCTATGATCGTCATCGAATAATGTTATAAAGAGTACTCCCCAAATCTTAGCTATAATTGCTTAAATTCCATTATTTATCTTATAAGGTTCCACATATTAGTGTCAAGGAAAATTGACCATGGCGGTTTAAAAAGAGCCACATTCCTTTGTCATCCTTGTGAAATTCTTTCTAAGCGAAGTTCAATCTTTTGTAATAGACACCTGATTTCAAAGACTATATCAGAGTCTATGTTGAAAATTTCTTTACATATGTTGTTTGAAAAGTGGTTTCCTGTTCAGTGTAGAAAATAGCTGTTTTGTCTGAGATAGAAATAATCAATGCTTTAAAAGAACACTATACTTTGTTACGAGATGACTTCTGAATGCAAATTTATAATAATTTTTAGGTGCTAATAAAGTACACATCTGATTCATTTAAGCATCAACTAAGCATTCTTTGCTCATCAGGATGTGTCGAGGATATACCTGAAAAAAGATAAAGAAAAACCAAACTGCAGTCTAAATATATAAGGACAGCAGTGGAGAAAATGTTGCAATTGTTGTGGAATTTTGTGAAATTCTATCGTTACCGGCTTTCAAACTCTGGAACCACTACTGCTGAAGACAATCCTCCCGCCCCCCCATACTCACAAAGTCGTCGGGGAAATTTAACCGCCAGAAGTAGTGTAGTGGAATAGTATAGGGACAATGGGAATTAACATTACAGACTCCCCCCCCCCTCGGGATAGTATGGGGACACGATTTATAGGGACAAAAAATCACCCTGGGATAGTATAGGGACAATGGGAATTTTGTATAGTGGCTAGCACACCCTGGGACTGTATAGGGACAATGGGAATTTTGTATAGCGACAAGAGGATTGGAACAGGTAGGGTGACGTCACGGTACTGGACAATTGCAACAATATAGCAAGTACCGTGACGTCATGCCACCTGTGTCATTTCTATATAAAGTTTGAATCATTCGCGTTAGTGTTTGTGGATATTATAATATTATACCCAAATTATACAACTGATTAAAACAATTTTAGATAAGAGAATAATGTTTTTGTGAGTTAAAAGATAAATTATACAATCGAATAAATTTTTTTAGACAAGAAAGAATAAATCTTTTCGAGGCAGTGGAGTGGCCCTGAAAAGGGCCTTTGGGTTTTATGTTAACACCATTTCGTTAACATAGAGGGCATCGCATAGGTATTCTTCTCTTTCTCAAACTTCGTCTAACCTCTGATCCATAAATCAGAACTCGCTTCAGACAGCCTTGTCTTTCCACATAGGTCCTTCTTTTCCAAACGCTTGTCTCGGTGATCCTAACAATTCTCCATGATGATCTCACATACATGGGTAAGTACGTACGGAAAAACAACGACGATACGAAAGTAGACGATTCAACATTGGTCCACATCTTTGTGACGAGAACAGGTGAGGGGAATGAAGTGAACCGCGTTTATTTATAGTGGAAGACCGGATTGAAACAGATTGAAATTGTTCACCAATCCCAACACACGTTACAAAATTCCATCACTTCGCGGAGTCTGTCTTCCAATCCGAAGAGAGCTACCTGTGACGTCACATTCCCTATATAGGTGCGCTAGCGTCTGTGCGCAGTGAATCGATGCGACATTGTTTTGTGAAACATGAATGAAACTAAGAAGACGATGAATTGGAGTGCACCGGCTGTGGAGACGAGAAGCGATGGCATAGCAGTGGCTACGAAAGTTAACACAGCGCTACTTCCAGAAGAGACCGATTTCAATTGGGATTTAGTAGATTTTCTCTCTTAGCAAGAATTTGTTCCAGTACCAGTACCTTCGTCACCTTCTCCTTTTTTACCATACGTCGAGGATTTTAAACAGAGACAGAAAGAAGAATTGGAGAAATTTTTACAGCAGCAGAAAGAGGCAGAACAAGCATTTCTCCTTGAAGAGCAACAGCGAGAAGAAGAAGAGGCAAGAAGGAAACGACAGGAAGAAGCAGCAGAGAAAAAACAAGGTCTAGGAGAGAAGGAGAACAGTGAACCTCAAACGGTAACGGTACTCTTGGACATTTTGGCCGAGTTAAGAAGTCTGAAACAAATGATTCAGACCTCTTTGTTACGACCCAAGAGAAAAAGACCTTCCCGAGCCAAACAGTCTAACCGTGTTACTACACCAGAGATACCACCCCTAGTGATTTCTACCTTATCATTGAGAGGATCAAGTCCAGAAGTAGGCCTTGGCCGTGGCGAAGGCTTAAGGCAGTTAAAGTTGATTGCTTCTCGTTCCTAAGTTTGTTTTTTTTTAAAAAAAACAAACACCCAAAGGCCCTTTTCAGGGCCACTCACTTCTTTCGAAAAGAGATAATATTCATTTTGCCAAAATCAATTAAAACTCAAAACCTCTTGTTTAACCCTATGATGTACGTGTGTGAGTGCGCGAGTGTAGGCCTTATTATTCTAAACAATCAAAACCAAGAGACACTTACGTTTTTTCAGTCTGGTCTATTCTGGCACAAATATTTACAATTCAATGTCACAACACAACATAACACAACACTTTTTAAAAACGTTCATAGACTTCTTCTGTGTCTTTTTTCTTCTTTCACTCTCTCTCTCTGTTTTCTGATTTTCTTCAGTTTCACAGTTTTTTCCTCCTCTTCTTCCTCACTTTTTTCTCGTCTTCTTTTCTTTTCTTTCTTCTCTTTCTGAACGTGTCGGGGTTCTTCTTTTCCCGAGGGTACCTCTTCTTCTTCCTCCTCCTCCTCCTCCTACTCCTGTTGTTTCTTAGGGCAGTCTGAAGACAAATGTCCTTTTTCTTGACAATGGTAACAAGTATCTTGACTTTTGTCTCTTCTGATACTGGTCTTGACTTTTTGACGGTCGGGACATTCTGTAGCCCAATGCCCTTTCTTCTGACAGATATAGCAAGTATCTTGACTTTTATCTCGAAAGGAGGGGGAGTAGTCCGTCGGCTTGTCTGAAGAAAACTTTCTTATGACACCTCGCAAAGCTCTAATCAGAAGTTCGATCTGTGTGGGTTCTTCCATTGTGCTGGTCAGCTTGAGAGCGAAATGAATACTGAGAGGGAAGGTGCCAGCCCTTTATATATACACTACGTCTGACATGGATATATAGGGGTCCATGCCGTTTCAAATGTAGTCATTTTACTTTTTGCAGTCAAAATGAAACGATCGCATCATTTCGTAAAGAAAGGAGAAGAAAGTAAGAGGCAGAAACGTGATTTATCGCCTCGCACAGTAGCTGAAGTCTCGGCTCAAATTCATGCCAGCGATTTTTTAAGATGAGATGAGTGAACCAGAATCCAGACCCAGAGAGTCTACACCCAGTCAAAGTCCATCACCACCAGTAAAATCTGAAAAGTACTACCACATTCGAGAGACGGACAAACGCTCCTCTAGAAAATTTAGAACCACAGCCTACACATATACGGTGAAGTTTAAAGATTTCAAGTCCGACGTACCGTTGGAAAAAGCAGAGGGGTTCATCGCCGATGTGTGGGATTCTTTGTTAATCACACTGAAACAGCAATGTCAAGCCAAAGAAGACGATCGCTTGAGACTTTCCATTCATCACGACAGTTTGAAGTCCCCCGTTTGGATCGAGTTTAGCAGCCCAGCAGAATTGACACCTTCCAAAGTCATGGACAAGATTCAACACGTGCAACAATCCAATGACAAGTTTCACATCACTGACGGAAAAGCGACACTGTTCATGACCCACGTGTCTCTTCCCCATGGGACAGGACATGGCAAAAAATGGTGTTCTTGGTAGACAATCTTCGCAGCATCAAGCGCAGCATCGTTCAAACTAACAACACTCAAGACAAGATGTGTTTAGTCCGTGCCGTGGTGGGACGAACGTATGCCGACAAGAACGACAAGCAGAATGGAAAAGAGCCTGGCAAACTATTAAGAAATCTAGTCGAGCCAAACATAGAAGAGAAGCAGAACTCCTGTTATAGCAAGCAGGGCTATCCAAAGACACACCCTGTGGCATTCCTGAAATGCAAAAATTGCAAGACGTCTTGGCTCCACGCTACACCTTGAAAGTACACCCTCAAGAAGTGCGCGGACCTCTGTTGTTTCGAGGCAAAAATTTCAAAGACGGAAAATACATTCCTGTCTATCATCACGATAAACATTTCGATGCCATTACCAGTATCACTGCATTTCTGGGATACGGTTATTACTGTGAGAAATGTGACTATGGCTATAACAATCGAGAGCAACACAAGCATTGCGGATCGAAATGTGAGGGATGTTTAGCCTCTAAGCCCTGTCTAGACCAAGGACAAGAACGAGTGCATTGCCCAGCTTGTCAGCGCACGTTTGTTAGTACAACCTGTTACCAACAACATCTAAAGATGCAAGGTTAACAGCGGAAATGTGCTTGTCAGCTCCTGAGATTGTGCCCTACTTGTGGACAATTCATACGTACCAATAATGCCAAGGCGCACGTCTGTTCAGGAAAGAAACGATGTCACATTTGTCGCCAAATCGTGGACTTGGAACACCAATGCTACATTCAAAATACCAATCCAAACACGAAGAGGAAGATAATGACCAGAAGAAAGTCCATTTCATCTTTTTCGATTTCGAATGCAGGCAAGAGACTGGCATTCACATTCCTAATTTCTGCGTGGCTCACCAAGCGTGTGAGAAGTGCATCCAAGAGCCTATCTTTACTCATTGCCCTCACTGTAGCAAGATTCCTGGAGGACTTGAAAAAATCTTTCGGGGACCAAACACGCTGACCGATTTCGCCCAATGGATCTTAAACCCTATCGACGAGACGTGGAGTCAAGAGGACATCGAACGTTACGGAGATTGTCATCGCCATGCCACGGTGATGACTCACAATTTCTCGGAATACGATGGACAGTTTCTTTTGAGATACTATACGGAAAAAAGTACCGAACGTCCGAAAGTGACTTTGAACGGAGCCAAAATCATTTCCATGCAAGTGGGTCAAGTGCAGTTTAAAGTTCGATGAGTTACTTGGCCATGCCTTTGAGTCGCATGCCTAAAACATTTGGAATGACAGAAATGGCCAAAGGATATTTTCAAACTTTTCCGATACCGAAGCCAATCAACACGCCGTTCTGCCCCATTTGCCTGAAGCTCACTACTACGACCCCGACAACATGCGTACCGAACAACGAGAAGCTTTCTACGCTTGGTACCACACTCACGCCTCGGACCCTTTCGACTTTCAGGAAGAAATGTTAAAATATTGTCGTTCCGACGGGGACATTTCACGGCGTTGCTGTGGAAAATTTCGAGAACTGTTCATGGAACACGGTGGGATCGACCCTTTGAAAGAAGCTTGCACCATTGCCAAAGCGTGTTCCTTAGTGTATCGTCAACGATTCATGCCCGAAAACACCCTGGCTGTCATCAGTCCTCAAACAACCAATTTTGTCAAACGTCAATACTCGGTCAAAGCCCTACGCTGGCTACATTACTTGTGTGACAAGAAAGACAAATGAATCCAACATGCTCGCAACGGAGGAGGCGAAAAGACCATCGGAAGGTATTCAGTGGATGGCTGGGACTTAGAAAACGCCAAGATCGTGTACGAGTTTAACGGGTGCTTATTTCGCGGATGTCCTATCTGCTACCCTCAAGGTAACACTAAAAATCAGTTTTTACAAAGGACCATGGAAGACTTGTACCAGGCCACTTGTCAGCGACGCTTGAAGTTAGAAGAGCAAGGATACCAAGTGGTAGAAATGTGGGAACACGAGTACGATCAGCGATTGAAAAAGCGTATCGTGGAATGTTACAAGCTGGTGGACCCACTGAACCCAAGGGACAGTTTGTACAGAGGACGGACGAATGCCACCTGTTTGCTGTACCAAGCCGACGAGGAGAAAGGAGAAGAAATCAAATACTTGGACTTGTGTTCTCTGTATCCGTACGTGTGCAGATATTGTCACTTTCCTGCAGGGCACCCGCAATTGCTGACGGAACACATCGACCTAGACAACATTCGCCAATACGAAGGATTGATCAAGTGTAAAGTCTTGCTTCCCACGTACTTGTACCATCCCGTTTTACCTCACCATTGCCAAGGAAAACTGATGTGTTGTACTTGTGCCGAAACGTGCAACCAAGACCGACCTTGTCAGCACACTCAGGAAGAACGCGCTTTGATGGGAACGTGGGTCAGCGTGGAATTGCTCAAAGCTCTGGACTTGGGATACCAGCTGTTAGAAGTGTGAGAAATTTACCACTTTCCCAAGACAGAAAAATACCACAAGGGCGACGAGACTCAAAAAGGCATTTTTGCAGACTACGTGAATGCCTTTTTGAAACTGAAACAAGAAGCCAGTGGCTATCCTTCCTGCTGACACACTCCCGAAGACCAAATAAAATTCAAAGACAAATACTGGGAGCAGGAAGGGATCACTTTAGACCACATCGAGAAAAACGAAGAAAGGCGATCGTTTGCCAAAGTGATGTTAAATTGCTTGTGGGGCAAAATGGCACAACGACCGTGTTTACCCAAGACGGAGTATTTGACAGAACCTTCCCACTACTTCCAGATGATTCACGACAAAACTAAATACATGAAACACGTGGACGCCCTTCGTGAGGACTTGATCTTAGTCAATTATGAAGAAGAACTGGACTTTGTAGAAGCCGACTAATTTGGAAATGTCATCATTGCGGCTTACGTGACAGCCCATGCTTACTTAAAACTGTGCGAAGCTTTAGAACTGTTAGGAGATCGTGTGCTGTATTTTGACACGGACAGTTGCATCTACATCGATCGCCTAGGTCAACCTCACCCTGTCGTCGAAGGAGACCGTTTAGGAGCCTGGACGGACGAGCATCCACACAACAAGATTCTAAGTTTTGCAAGTGGCTGTCCCAAATATTACGGCTACGAATACCGTAACCCTCAAGTAGAAGTACACACGGATTGTAAAGCGAAAGGATTGACTCTCAATTATCGCACCAGTCGACTGGTGAACTTTGGCGTCTTGAAAGAAACCAAGCAGTCTGGACAGGATGGAAATTTTAAAGTGACCACCCACGAACCGCACAAGATTGTACGTTTACCCACACACCAAATCGTTAGCCGGCCCTTGGAAGAAGTCTATCAAATCGTGTACCAGAAGCGAGTTCGGCTTCCCAATCTCTGCACTTTACCGTACGGTCACGACGATATTGGCCAGCATATAAAAAAGGACAACGTTGAAGACCGATAGTTCATTGTGACTACCATTGCCAAGCGAGAAAGATGAATCCTTTCAAACAGCAAGTATCAAGCAAGAGCAAACTCGAGTGCTATGCTGTGCCTTGCGATGGCAGGGATGCCGTACGCTATGACCTTACCGATTCAGTACCACATCATTTAAAGTTTGCTACGACTGTACCTACCATGGAAAGTGATGCTGTGCGTGTCAAACCTGATGGATGCGAAAGCGATGCCACTCGTTATCGCACACCTTTTCACTTTGCTGGTTTTCATGGTGGATGTCATCACTATGAAACCATGCGGCTACCACCCTACGGATGTCATGTAAAACTGAGCAAACTCCTGCATATTTCACCGTACCCTCATCGAAATGAACATGTGAAAGACGAATATTCGTTCCCTGCGCGTTTGCCTGAATACTGCGACTTTGAACGTCGGATCAAAACCTTCCGAGGAAAATGGCCAAAATATCTGGGAGGACCTACCCCCGAAGAATTAGCTGGAGCTGGATTTATCTACTTTGGCGAAGGGGATAAAGTCAAGTGCTTCAGTTGCGGTGTGTCACTTCACGAGTGGGAGAAGAAAGATTGCGCTTACCTGGAACATGCTCGATGGTCTCCAGATTGTCACTACCTACCTTTAGTGGGACCTCGTCATTGAAGTGGGCATACCATGTCGTTCAAGAAACCAGCTGCTTGGCTAGGAGTCAAACATTGGACAACCCCTAGACAAGTATTTAAACCCCATGTAGAAAATAAAATTCAAAGATTACCAAACGAACTGCAAGAGAAGATCTACAAGGACATTTGGCAGGGACTTACCAGAGACAAATCTTAATTAGTGACTGTAGAACTTTTGTGTCGAGAAATTCACAAGAGGAAATTGACAAAAGTCAACAAACAAGTCCGATTTCTCTGGATCAAGGGTGCGTTCTTCCTACTATTTTGCTTTAGACCATTTACATTTGAAGATTTTATTGACTTTCTTGACCGATTCCTGGAATGGCAGTGGTCAGAAATTACTCACTACGTTCATTACTTTCGCTCTAGGAGAAGTGTTTGACTGACATGGTTATGGATACTTTACAAGAGAACACTCATGGTTTGCCTGTGGAATTGAGAGAACGCATTTACCGCGAGTTCGTCAAAATACAAGTGAAAGAACCATTGCATCCGTTACGTCACCGATGTTTGAACGACTGGTACCTAAATGCTATAAGAGGACTGATTCTGATGAAAGTGTTCCAGTGGTCAGACATTGATGAATCGCTTGAAATTCATAAATTTTTGGATACCACTCATTCAACTTACAAGGTGATCCTAATGCCACCTAATTCCAACGGACAAGTTAGAGGATTACAACAAATCTTTACAAGAACAATTCTTTCTAGTTCAAGAGGAAACTTCAGTGCGACGTGTGGTGTGTGAGTTAGTGACTAAACTTTTTTGGTACGGTACTAAAATAAAATCGAGGCTGTTCAAAAAGTACACTTGTTACCTTACACCAAAGAGGGTATAAAAACATACTACTATGCCAAGACTTTTATCATTCGTGATACAACAGATTCCGTGGAAGGAAATCAATGACACTATTCAAACGGTGGAGGATTACGATCATCTATTACGAGAACTGTGTCCATTGAATTGGGGTCAACGTGTAGTGTGTGTCTTAGTGACTTGCTTTCTGGGATTTCGTTTACTAGCCGATTCCTTGTGAACTCTTTACGAACAGTACATACCACTACTTAATGCATGAAAGTGACCCCTTTAAATGTACACGAGAGACTCATTCTGCTCAAAGCTTTGCGCTTTCATCTTGATACTTCTCAACCTCTACGGGAAAACAAGATTCGTCAACTTTTAGGCACTGAAGATGTGTACGACGACGTGTGTGTAGCTTGTGACTTGCACCCTCACTGGAAAGATGTACGTGACTGGAAAAGTTGGGAGTTTGAGGCATGGACAAAAGAAATGGCACACTATGCCAAAGATTTGTGATCCTAAAAAATTAAAACGTTCAGGGAAGAAAGTAACTTTTAAACCAGTGTTAGAAGAAGAAGAAGATGTCGTGACCGAGGAAAACAACTCTCTTCAGGACAGGACCGTGATCGACATCCCCGAAAGGCCATTCCGGGAGGACTCTTATGTGACTGTGCTAAGGAGTGTAGAGACTCTCAGAATATTACACACTACCCCTACGATTTCACATCTTGATCACCACAAATGTTGTACAGAGACTTGTTTATATTCCACTATGATCGTTTTGATGTGTCTTTTATTCATGTACTTAACCGTTTGGCTTTTATTTATTTTTGTCTTTCGTGTTGTTCACAATTAAAGATGACAATATACGTGTCCTGAAAAAAAGTATAAAAACTCTTGTCTTGTCTGTCTCGTGTCAAAAGTGACATTTCTTACACTACTATGGCATCCTCTACTGTCTCTACTCCCTCTTCCTTCACTGTCAAAGTCATTGACGAACACGTAAATCGGACTAGTTGGGAGGCCTTGTATCTTCGCCATCCCTTTAACAAGCTCATTGCCGGACCTTGCGGTTCAGGCAAAACCGAATTTGTCAAACGTTTGATCGAACATAAACATCATTTGATCTATCGTCCACCTCAATGAATCGTGTGGTGTTACAAAGAGTGGCAATCGGCGTATAGCCTTCTGCGAGAAAGTCAAGGCGATTGCATCGTCTTTGTGGAAGGCATTCCTGGCGAAGACGACGGGATCGTGTCTGACCCTAGTCAAACTCATTTGGTTATTTTTGACGACATGTTAGGAGAAGACGAAGAAGAAATTAAACTCTGGTTTAGGCGCAAAGGGCATCATCGTAATGCCAGTGTCATTTACATCACCCAAAATTTGCTTCAGCAAAGTAAAGCCCATCGTACCATCAGTCTCAATGCTCATTACGTGGTCTTGTTTAAAAGCCCTAGAGATAAATCACAAGTACAAGTCTTAGCCAAACCGTTAGGAACGCCTTGGCTGACTCATGCGTACGACGATGCCACTCAAACCCCACACGCTTATTTACTCGTGGATTTAAAACCCACCACTCCCGATTATTTGCAATTTCGTACCCATCTGTCTCACCACTGGTGCCAAGACGGAGGGCCTGTCGTGTACACGTCCCCTTAATCACAATCACCAAAAAAAGTCTATAAAAACCTCGGTCACTTTGGCTCTGTCTCACACATCGTCAACATGACGTCCCTTCAGTCTCATCTTCTCATCAAATTGATTAGTGCCTTGTACGGTATCAGTCGCGAAAAAAATCCACAAATACGTGATCGTGTCTTAGAAGCTAGTCTCAAAGAAGTCTTACGATGGTTTACGTCAATTACTGCAAGGCATCATTCATATTCCACATCAAACCAAACCTTTTTTTGAGAGAAACAAAGTCGCCTTGACGCAGTTAGCCGATCCTAGCATCGACACTCAAACCAAAAAGCAAATCATTTTGAAACCTGGAGGTAGCGGTTCTCTAGGAGGTGTCATCATTCATTCCCTCTTAAAATGGGATCCTTATGCTCCCAAAGTCGTCCCCAAGAAAAAAGCCACACCCAAACGTACCCAGAAGAAAAAGAAAAAGAGCAACGGTGTCAAGACCAGGTCACAACCTCAGAGAAAGAAAAAGAAAAGTCCACAGAAAACAGCTTCTACCCGCAAAAGAGCGTCTCCAAAAACTTCTCCTCCAGTGGTGAATCACCCTCTTCCTCTTTAGCGGCAGTGGCCGCGGCTCACAAAGTACCTGCTCCCAAAATCAAAGTCCACGAGAGAACGGGTGTGTTACAGAGTTTACTGGATTTGTCCAAGCAAGAACTGTCCCGATTTAGTCCGTTGCGAACTCCTCCACGACGTGAGTTGCCTGTCATCAAGTTGATACTACGTAAAGACAATCAGTGGCGTCGCATTCCAGTATAAAAAGACCCGAGGCAAACGATAGGGATCAGTGTTTTGTGCTGCTAAACGCCCAAAGGTGTCCCCACCAAGACGTGCACACCGTCACCATCGTCGTTCTTCTGTCCAAAAAGGAAAAGGAAAAGGAAAAAGGAAAGGACTGTCACCTGGTTTAGCCAAACATTGGGACATGTTGTCCGTCCTGTCCAAAGCTCCTCCACCCATGCGAAAAAAAACTCATTCAAACTACCTCCAGATACGTCATCAATATCGTGTGCGAATGTTGTCTGAATGTCCTGAAAGGCACAATACCTTTGTCTAAACACCAGAAAGAATGCTTAGCCAAACATCGACATGTTCTTCGCCAAATGGTCCAAAAGAGAATACCCATTGGTCAAAAGGAAAAGATGTTGGTGCAACGCGGAGGAAATTTATCCTTTTTGCCCATGTTGCTGAAAGGAGTAATGGGAACAATAGGAGAACCCTTGTTGAAAGGAGCATTGGGAAACATCCTGGGAGGATGAGGTTAAAAAGGTCCAAAAAGATAAAAGCGACGTTTGTAGTCAAAAGATCTCAGACGTGATCCTTGAAATCCGATGGAAGGACGAAAACTGGCTTTAGTGCCTTACAAACGATGCATGGAATACCATCTTTGGCAAGAACAACGAACCCCTCATTTATCTCCCAATCCTCAGTTGACCGAAATGTCCCAGTTACAATACGAATTGCAATCGTTGATGGATCTCAGCGATTTGTCAGAAACGGAAAAATCGCAACGGTACGGTCAGTTGTTACAACGACTGAAACTCTTCCACCAAAAAGCTTTAGACGAAACAGCTCAACCCACTCTGAAAGATTTTAAGGCCTTGATTAAAAGTCCATCACCACCACTACCACCTCCAATGGTCAAGACAGAAAATCCACCACCACTAGTCCCAGTGATCAAGACAGAAAAGGAAGAAGAGCTTCAAACTCCACCAGAAAAAGTACGCAAGTTAACAATACCACCTACATCCAGAATTGGTTGGTTTAAAAAGATGATGGCTACTCCTTCTTCCTCAGAAGAAAAAACGAAAGCCAAGACAGAAGTGAAACAAGAACTGATTACCCCTGTTCAAACAACGTCCCCCTCAACATCCATTGCTCGTCGGACACGCAAAGCATTACAAACCAAGAAAATACCACAGAAAGACAAGAGTAGCATCAATGAAGATTGGATCACATATTAAAAAAATGGAGAAGGTGTTAGCCAGCATTTGCTACGATCCAGCCCATCCCGCAGGTTACGGAGGAGTTCAGAAATTGTATCGTGCTGCCAAAACTCGACTGAAAAGTATCCGTTTACCTCATGTGCAACGATGGTTACAAGAGCAAGCCACGTACACCATACACAAACCCATTCGACGAAAATTTTCCAGAAGTCGCACCCAAGTGGAGGGTATCGATCATCAATGGCAAGCCGATTTAGCCGATGTCTCTCATTTGGCCACCTACAATCATGGCTACAAATATTTGTTTTGTGTCATCGACCTCTTTTCCAAATTTGCTTGGGTCGTACCATTGACTTCCAAATCGAGCAGTGAGTTAGTGCGAGCCCTCAAACTGGTGTTGAAACAAAGCGGTAGTCACCCTCTTCGATGGCAAACTGACAAAGGCACCGAATTTCTGGACCAAGCTTTCCAAAAAGAATTGAAGAAACGTGGCATTCATTTTTTCACCACTGAGAATCCCGAAACCAAAGCCAGCATCGTGGAACGTTTTCAACGCACCTTGAAAGAACGCATGTGGAAATATTTTACGCATCAACACACTCTCAAGTACATCGACGTCTTGCCACACTTTGTCCAATCGTACAACCAATCTTGCCATCGGAGCATTGTGCGTGCCCCCCAAGAAGTGACTGCTGACAACGAAGTGGCCGTCTTCGAGCGCCTGTTTGGTATGTCCCCAACAGTGACTGTCCCCAAGAAAGGTACAGTGTTGGCAGAAGGAGATTGGGTGCGCATTGGCAAAACCAAACGCACTTTCGACAAGGGTTACTTACCCAACTGGACCACTGAATTGTTTCGTGTCACTGAACGAGTGCGTGGCCGTTATCCTCCTGTCTATAAATTGGAAGACATGAACGGGAAAGTGTTAAAAGGAACGTTTTACTTGCCCGAGTTACAACGTGTGACCAAAAAAGAAGACGATGTGTACGAGATCGAAAGCATTCTCGATCGAAGAGCTCGTAAAGTGGGAAAACGACGTGTCAAAGAAGTCAAAGTACGTTGGAAAGGATATCCTCCCAGTTTTGACTCTTGGATCGACGCTTCGCAACTCATCGACTATAAAAAAAGTGACCATCATGCCCTTCAACACAGTCTCAGCTACTGCAGTGACCACTCCTTCCCCCAATTCTTCTCTGCAAGATCTACAAAAACAACCCTTGTGGGTGTGGTGTGGAGAACGTGTGCTTAAAACGCAAATCGTCTTTTTCTGCCAAATCTTTGTGGTGTATTGTGTCATCGGTGGTGCCATTGCCAATTTGAGTTTGCAACAAAGAGACAAACAATTGTGGACCATTTTACTTAGCAGTTGCATTGGTTACCTTCTTCCCAATCCGTCTCTGAAATATTCCTCGAACGGAAACAACAACGGGAGTGTTGTGTCCAACGTTAGTCCCCCTTCCAACCATCACGGGGCGCCTTGTGGCTGGTATTGGTTGTGCCTTTGATGGTTGTCCTCTTGGCCCTTTCGTGCCGTTTCTGCGCTGCCTCCCTTCCGGGTCTCTTTCCGCCTCTGCCTCGTTACGGACGTGTCTGCTCGCTGCTGGGTATGTGAACTGAAAGCAAACTAGGGGGTTATGATGGCACCATACTCATACCTCCAGGAGGACGTGAGGGCACAATACTCACACCTCGAAGGGCCCAGCCTAGGGCTCCGAGAGGCAGTGGTGGCACCATACCCACACCTCCGAGGGCCCAGCCTAGGGTTATAACCAGTCGCGAAGCACAGAGTGCATATGCGACTATAATCCTTCAGTCAGTCAGTCAGTCATTCGCGCCATTTAACGCTGAATATAAAAAATGGCTAGCAACATGGAGAGAATGATAAGATTGCAGGAGGTGGTAGACACACTAGGCATGGTGGAGGAGATGCTACTTAGAATGCAACTTGGGGCTTATAGCCCGCACAGATTGGCTATGGAAATCAACAATTTAAAGAGAGGAAAGGAGATATTAAATGAGATGATTAGAATTGAAAAGGACGAAAAGGAAGATTTAGAAGACAAAAGGAGGATGAGGGAGTGGAACGAAAAAATAGAAAAGGAAGAAGAAAATGAAAAAAGGAAGAAACAGGAAAAGGAGGAGAAGGAAAAACAGGAGGAGGAAAAGAATGAGAAGAAGAAAAAAAGTGTTGGACAGAAAATAAGAAGTTGGTGGTGGAATAGAAGAACTTAGAAGAAGACAAAGAAGAAAACCAAAGGCCCTTTTCAGGGCCACTCCACTGCCTCGAAAAGATTTATTCTTTCTTGCCTAAAAAATTTATTCGATTGTATAATTTATCTTTTAACTCACAAAAACATTATTCTCGTATCTAAAATATTTTTAGTCAGTTGCATAATTTGGGTATAATATTATAATATCCACAAACACGTACGCGAATGATTCAAACTTTATACAGAAATGACACAGGTGGCATGACGTCACGGTACTTGCTATACACAAACACGTACGCGAATGATTCAAACTTTATATACAAATGACACAGGTGGCATGACGTCACGGTCCTTGCTACATTGTTGCAACTGTCCAGTACCGTGACGTCACCCTACCTATGCCAATCCTCTTGTCGCTATACAAAATTCCCATTGTCCCTATACAGTCCCAGGGTGTGCTAGTCGCTATACAAAATTCCCATTGTCCCCATACTATCCCAGGGTGATTTTTGTCCCTATAAATCGTGTCCCCATACTATCCCGGGGGTGGGGGTGGGGGTGTCTGTAATGCTAATTCCCATTGTCCCTATACTATCCCACTACACTACCACAAGTATCACAACTTCACAATTACATTGCTTCCCCTTGTTATGATTCGGCAGCATTACGTAGCGTTACACCATGAAATAGAAATCACAACTCAAACACTCAATGCAAGGAACTACTTTCCGATTCCATCCCCGGGTCAGATGAAACGCAATTCTGGAGCACATTTCACATGAGCCCCCTCCACCAAACTGTCTTCACAGCAACAAAAACGGCATCTCCAAATAAAGGAATGACCTCTTCTCAATGATTCCATGGCGCAAAATATTAGTCCCTGTCACGAATATTTCATATTGAAAGGCACAATCAATCAACACCTTTTAATTCAGATAGGAATTACTTTGGCTTATGCACATTTATACGGTTCTGACCTGATCTCAAACTATGAAACTAATCCATACCATCATAAGGATCTCCTGATATTGTACACCGTGACGTCTATGCCTAGAAATTGGTTAATTACTCGGACTGAGAAATATCCCATAATTAAACAATTGATTACTCAGATCTAACGAAGCTATAAACGGAGACGTCAATACAAATGGCGCATACTCTAAATTTAACACACACACACACACACACACACACACACACACACACTCATGATTCAGTAGTAATTTTTGTTCAATGAAATAATAGCTAATCATTGTTAAAACTAAGGGAAAAGAATTATTTCTGCCTTAATTCCACGCATTCATCCATTCAGATCACTTACACATCTATCCTCTGTCCGCGTGAGTTCAAGTCTCGACTATACCAACATGGGTATGTGAGAACTTTGGCCATTAGCTGGACGGAGTCTTCCCTTTTTCTTCTTTCACCATATTTACTGTCCACCATGTATAAGCTATCATGTACTAAAGAAAGCGTTAAAACCACAAAACCACACCAATCAACTAACCGTCTCATCCACCTGTTTATCTATCTACCTATCGACTGCTTTGTCGGTCTATCCGGATGGGTGGTTTCATGATCTTATTCTCATGACAAAATTATTTAATTTTAGTATACTCGGATATGATTCCTCACGTCATCTTCAGTGATTAAAACTCTTGGGATAATGAAGATACAGAAGGCTGATATTTCAAGATGGAGACCCTGTCAGTACATGTATATACTGTTGGGACCAACGAACAGTGACACACATTTTGTACATGGGGTTAAAACTGTATCAGTAAAGCCCAGTAACAGATAAAACAAACAAACCATCCCTTTTCCAAACACATGCAAACAAGAGATTTGTTGAGCAACATCAGAGCTAAAAATAGATAACTCCTAAAATTGAATGTGTTAGTTGTACTATATCAGTTCTTTACAAGAAATAAAAACAAGTTTTAAAATTGTATGACTGGTGTTTTAATTTAAATCAATTGAAGAATAAACGCATTACAAACTTAAATACCTCTCTCTCTCTCTCTCTCTCTCTCTCTCTCTCTCTCACACACACACTATAATTATCAAATGTATATAAAACAGAATGATATAACCATTTCTGCACATACCATGTCCACCTCAAGATGAAAAACTTGAACAGAAATCTGTGCAAACTGCGAACAACGACACCGTCCTTAATTGAAAATTAATCACGCTGTCTCGCGTTGCTTTTACTAGTATAGGGTAAAGAAAGCACCATAGGAAAATGTTTTTGTTGTTTCTTTAATATTAAAAAAAAACACCAGATATTTTGATTTTGTCTCCCGTGTGGCTGTTTCCGGAGATTGATGTCGGTTTTTTTTTTCATATCTCTAGCGTCCACAATTGTGTCTCAGAAGATATACGTTTACTGTACAATCGACAAGAAGTGATCTATTCAAGACTAAAGCTGAGCAAGTGATTCCGACATGGCAAGTTTATTTTGTTCTTTGTGTTGCTTCGACGTCTAAAATTAATTGTCCCCAGATCTATTTCTAAAAGATATTTGAGATCATTCAAGGACGTGTTTGAAATGAGAAAGACTACTCACTAGATAGTTATCATTAAGACTGCATCAAATACAAGGTTGAAGAAGCATGTGTGCTGCATCTGACGTCATTTAACGTATGTGACTCATTAGCGAACTGGAATTATTATCAATGAAATATCGGTTAAGTTATGGGGACCTACATCTCAATGGTAAATATGATAGAGTTGAGATAGTATGAGAGTTGTACTAACATTCTCTCTCGTCTGCCCCACCCACTTTTTAAATTAACATAATGTCCGAGACAGGACTGACTGTGAACTTTGTGAGCCATTAGATAAAATTTACATTTCGATCAATACCCAGTCATTATCGTTTAATCCGGGCAAGTGCAACCTACCAGGCTCGAGACTGATTTAATCACAGAGCAAAGTCGAATACTATAACTCTCTTTTGTACTTTATATGCGCATACATCTTTTCTTTATGGTCAATTTAGAAAGTGCATGTGTTTCATTTGAATTTCGATTTTGAGACAGCAAAATTTAACTAGGAAAATCATATCTTTTTTAATTTAAAGAGAAATTCCACATCTAAAATAATATTACAAAACAAAGATAACAACATTTGCCAATACAATACCAGGACACTGAAAAAACAAACCATAAACCTGTTCTGCGCATGTTGACTATAAATCCTCTATGGCGATATTTTTTATTTTAACTAGCTTTGATTGAATGCAAAACTCAAAAACAAATGACTGAGATAATATGTACCTAAGAGTTTTGTTGACGTTTTATCACGCAGACATTTTGGGACAGCCACCATAAGACGAAATACAGCTTTTAAACATAGCCACCTACAAAACAGGATTATGTACAAAATAACAAAGTTAACATTGATCTCTCATTTATCTGTGTACATTTCATAACAATATCCGGGAAGCAGTTATTCAATCATCCCACAAAAAATAGTTCTGAGGAGAAGCTATCTGATCTATGCGAGTAATATCATTATCAGTCAATGTATCACGCATGTTCAACCATTTGTCCGCAGGTCACCGGTAACAGTTACATCATAAGGCTGCATTTGAAAATCGATATTCGGCCCGCACATTGTAGGAAGCTGCACCTGCCTGTTGTATGATTCAGAACATCTTAGGAGTTATTCTTTGATGATAAATTTGGACAAAAGCCAGTTTACAGGTTGTTGTAACATTATAACACTGTCATGTTGTTATCACAACTTTGCTGTGAAATAAGAGTTTGAATTAATCTGACATTTAGTACAGGAGGTCCACATAATTGAAAATAACCACTCTCTCCGCATCTGCATTCGATATCCGGAAGCTTCATTAGAAAACTTTGGTGCAGCTGAGCCAAGGTTGAAGCTTTTCTACGTAATTATTGTGGATAACACCGCTTTCTTTAACATGAAAACCCCATCATCATTATCCGCCACGTGAGCATCTCCGCCTTTTGATGACCTCAATATGAGTTGTCTGCTCTTGAATAAAAGGATTACATGTTACATCTTGTTGCATGACCGAAGGGAAACACGTGAAAACAACGTTATTTTATACAATTACACGTACTTCTGACGAACAAAAACAAACAACACGCCTACATGTACTTTGCTCCTTTCCCTTTCCATAATACTTCTATAGCTTTGCCCTTAAGACGTACTGTTCCCTTCCAAAATACTTTGTTGACTTTGCCCTTAAAAAGTAATGTTCCCTTTCCAAAAGACATCTGTGGCTTTGCCCTCAAGATGTACATCTCCCTTTCCAAAAGACTTGTATTGCTTTGCTATCAAGACGTACTTTTCCCTTTCCAAAAGACTTGTATTGCTTTGCTATCAAGACGTACTTTTCCCTTTCCAAAAGACTTTGTATGGCTTTGCCCTTAAGACGTACTATACATGAGTGATATCACAGATAAAACGTCTAACATTACAACATTAAACTGTATGTGTCAATTAACAAATCATCTTTTCTTCACGGAGCTATTTCCGGCAACTGTCGTAGGATGCCACATGACGCCAACATTCGATACATTCCTACGCCGATTTAAACTAGTCCACATTTTGTATATATTTGTCAATCTGTGCACATGGAAAAACTTTAGTTCCTGTTTCTTATCCTGTTGTAACTTTTCCATTGCTACCTGGGCATTCAGGATATAGCCGTCATTTAATCGTATGTGAGTAATGTTGAGCTTTCCAACTAGCAGACCCGTAATATAAAAATCGTCCACCCAAAAGAACGGGGTGTAAAATGATACCCGATACATATCCTGAACTACATCAAAACTCATAACAAAAGCGGAACCAGAGCAATATGGTGGGAAGAATTCATCCTCAAATTCGCTTTTTTGGACATACCATTTACTCTTCTTATCACGGATCACCTTCATGCTGAGCCATTGATTGCATACAATAAGCTTTTTCATACCTTGTTTCATTATAACAGTGGAGTTCATATAATCCATTAACGAGTGAATATCCACAAGAATATCATCATCTGTTTTTAGTACCAGACTCACCTGCTTGCAGTTCGTGGAAATCCATCTTAAAGCAGCGATGGCTTTGTAAGTCAAATTTTTATAGGAATCATTAAAATCCTCTTGAACTATATCACCATATCTATTACTCTCAAGTTTTACTGCATCCACGACATTTTTATCTTCAACCGTTCCCATCACAAATACAAGTGTACCCTTGTATTTAGTGAGGATCTCCCGTGAGCCCCATGTTTGTCTGATCATTTGCCGTTTCTTATAGTTTACAGGTGCAGTGTGCACGTATGTTATCATATTCAAACTTCTGTCAGAACAGATATGTTTCGGATTGATTATGTAACTGAAGTTATGCGGATTCACTATAGGTGGAGTTGTAGTCATCGGAACTTCAGTTGTCGATTCAAGCATACGAATCGGTAAAACTGACTGGAACAAATTGGCATTATAACCGTCTTGCAGTTTTTCTACCAAGATGCTATTCAGACGTATAAATCGTCTGTTTTTCCCAAATGTCGTCTGCGCGTTGAATAGCATTAAAGTGGCCACCACAATGACACAAAATATAGCAACAAATCTGTGCATGTGAGACAATCTCGGAAACATGGTATGACAAAAAGAATATAGTGGACGAAGTTAGTACAACACGGGAGACATTTCACTGGAAGATAAGGAATCAAATGTTAGCCATCGTCTGAAGTTTGATCACCCAATCTGAAGAAAAAAAAGATTTGAATTAGATAATTTACATATACCGAAAATATTGAAAGAACAAAGAATATTGTTTTACTTATTGCTTCACAAAGATTCTTTACACAAGAAAAGAAATGTTAACCCTTGAAATGTTAAAGCGGACATTATGTTAAAATTTACAGTAAAAATAAGATGAATCAAGACTTGTCTTCTAAAAGTTAGACAACTAATGAGTGAAGTAAATGCCTAAACATTGTTAGATTCATCCCTCGAAAGCGGCAACAGTTTAGATTAAAATATGCAATGAAAATATATTTATTTAAGGCTGTGTGGATATTTTATCCTTTTTTTTCATCGCCTAGTACTCGCGCACCGGAATTTCTGACATCATTACCCTCTGCCAAACTCTACTGCGCTGATTACACGATCATTTTAAAGTAACAAATAACAAAATGCATTTCAAATTTATTTTGCGCAAGAAGGACTGGCGTATTAGATAGAGAGTGCAAGAAAATGCTGCACTACATAAATATTTTATCTTCACAACAGAACACTGATTTCAGTTTAAGTGGACGACTGCAGCATGCATGGACTAAAAATGCATGCGCAAAACGCACAAATCTTGTCTTAAAAGCAAAGTTTAAACCTGTAATTCCTTATCTTATTTATCTAGATTTGTGTTTATAAAACTGGTATCTCCCACCGCATAACAAACCTATAAATGGAGAGGTAAATACAAATAACACACCTTAGGTTTAATACAGTCCTCTCCAGTGATTGGGTCATTTACATATTCTAGAGAATTAAGCCAGACCAATACGTTTTAAAATCCTATTTACGTGTGCATCTTTTTTCACCCTATGCCGATATGCTGCTTTTTGTTGATTACACAGAGCGTACACTATACGAGTTCTGTTCCATGTGTTCTACGTAATCCATTCTCCTGTATTACACACTTTCCCAGTTGTCGCTATCTTATTTTGGAAAAATTTAAAACTTTATTGTGACAATTATTAAACCTTTTTATGGATAAATAGTACATTAATTACAGGACCGGATTAAGGCCTTTTGGGGCCCTGGGCACAGTCAACATTGGGGCCCATAGCTATCCTGCCTTGTCCATAGATATGGTTACAGTACCATTAACAACATAGTCCTACATGTAAGACCTCGACGCTGATATTTATGTTTTAGTCGTCTGGGTCTTACAGCCTAGCTAACGGCGCTGTGTAGCGTGTTTTGATGTCGACTAACGTCGTAACGAAAGTCAAATTTTCAGGAATATCTCACACAACTGGCAACCAATAACGCCGCTTTTCTACAAAGTAAAGTCATAATGTTCTAGTCAGGCTTTACTGACTCTGGTGTCTTTTCTTTAATAAATTCAAATTCTCACAAAAGAAATGGACCTGTTTTCAAGTTTCTTTGGCCTACATTTCAATTGGATGGAAAGTGATCAAAGCCGGGAATGCCGAAATCGAGTTAAGTTGAAATATTATTCTTTAACGAAACGAATAAAAATATATTATGCTAGTTGGAACTGAAAGCAACGTTTCGTTTCGTTCAAAAAACATATTCTCCACATGAACCTACTTGAACATACTTCGGCATACCTCGACTACCGTCGTGTTTCAACAAATTCAAATGTATGTCAGCGGAACACGAAAATATGTCCATTTGCTAGTGTCAGATTTTGATTCCACCAGGATGAAAACAGCACTATAAGTATATTAATTACATATCAATTTGTTGAAGAGTGTCGATATGGGCTGCCAAGTGTGTGAGATATTCCTGAAACTTTGACTACTCGTTCCTATGTCAACCGACATCGGAGCACGCTATACAAGGGCATTATTTGGGTAGTAAGACGTAGCACTAAAACATAAATAACATGTGATACGTCTTATACTGTAGGACTATTAACAACACTGCATGTGAAATCAGACGATAATATACGGGGCCCCTTGAGCCTCTGGGGTCCTGGGCACGTTGCCCACTTTGCCCTATGGATAATCGGGCCCTGATTAATTATCATATACTAACTGATTAGTTGAATTGATCATTACTTTGACTTAATGCACATTTGGCTGGAGCGCTTTATAGACGTACATTTGTATTCATCGTGCAAGCATTTAGTGAAACCTTAAACCACTGAGACCCATCCTTGAACTAGATGAAGATAAATTAGTCTTCTGATTAATTCTAACCATGCTCCGGGAATCAGCTCAGAAGGGTGTTGAAGATTTATATCAACAAATTTATTGTTCGCTCGAATCATTAACTGCACATGAACAGTGAAAGAAGTTTGGGGGGAAGGGAGAAGGGAGGACTGAATACCACTATACACACATTCATTTAGGTCTCACTGGAATGTTTCGTATTTTGACACCTCCCTAATTTTTAAGGTTGAAGGCATGAACCTAATTATCATAAGCATAGCATTTATAAATTCACACAGAAGCTAAATCTGTAATGTGGTTTAGATTTACTTTGAGTTAGGCTTGAAAATGGGTTGGCTTGTTATGTGACTGCCTGTCACAGTTAGACTAGCACTGGAGATCAAATGCGTACCTTGGGCTGCAAATGAATAGCCGACTTGGCTTACGTATTTACGTATGTCCGCTACAGAGGTAAATATCTAAAAATCGAGATGGTTGAGGAGTGATGAAAAGTATGCTAATTTGTTATAGTACTAGTGAACTGTATTCATGCATAAGGCACATACTGATTCTTTTAGTTGCCTTGTCACAGGAAAAGATTCAAAATAGCTCTTTGCTGTTAAAAATGAATGTAAAAAAGAGGGGTTGGTGGCAGTGTTGGTTAGTATAAAAGCCACCAGTTGTATAAGGAATCAACCTGATTGCCACAGTCAAAATCTCACATGCATGCTTTCTACAAAAATCATTAGTTTGTTTTTATTTGTATCTTCAGTGTAAAATCATTCTCATTTTTCTGCAATAGGTCATTGTCGGATGAAAATTCACCAGAAAAACTGTCACGCGAGACCTTAATACACATGCGTGATGAAATGGCGTCGCCCTCTGAAAGTTACTTTCCCATGGAGAGCCTGAAAATCATGTGACATTGTGTAATAAAAAAAATGGTTCAGGGAAATATTGTATCATGCCATTTATGATCCGCAACGTTACTGTGACCACCAGTCTTTGCTTTTATAATACATGGATACTGTACATGAAATGGAGGCTGTAACGCAAAGGTAACACCCCTGGATATATTCCTGAATGTTGAGGAGTTGATTCAACACCAATAGTCTAGCAGTGATCATGGTGAGAGAAAAAATCTGGGTATGTAACTTTTGATCCTAAAATGGTCTAATATACTTTACATTTACTGTATTTATCGAAAGTAAGAATTGTAAATGCACTAAAAGACATGATAGATTTTGATGATATTTGTAGCGGTTTAGAATGATAACAATTTTATGCATATTTTGACTAGAGGCGGTCAGAATTATTATATGGTATGAGACAGTATAATAGGCTCGTCTACTGTAGAGCTAGATTTCTATGGTAAAAGTCACTTGTGATCCTCAGTCCGGGGTCCTCTCATATTGCATACAAATATTTCGTTTAATATGTAATTCAAAATTACGCTGCTTTTAGCTTTGACAAAAATTAAAGAAAAACTGAAAGTGTACTTGAAACAAGATGTAAAGCTGATCAAGCTGATATGTCATACAGTACTTCCTAACAGCCGATATTTCATTGTCGTAAAAGTGGTTAAAAAAAGACATTTTTTGACAGGAAGTGGATCGAGTCCGAGGTCATGTCATTCGTTTTACAGACGTTGGGATCGTTTCCATCACTGCACTTCACGTTTGCAACCGGTTAAAGACTGCTCTAATGGTAGACAGAACGAAGCACTTGTAAAACTTCTGTTCTGAGGACTCTCTACCCTCAAACATTGTGCATATATATATATATATATATATATATATA